>UELU01137812.1:0-18421 GCA_900490025.1 Megastigmus dorsalis | reverse complement strand
GTTTCTTTGACGCAGTGCGTGAAATGCCGACAATGGCAGCGATTCCGTCAGTAGAATGGAACATCGATTTGGCAAGCCTTCATTGTTCCTGTTTTAAATACATTAATGATTCATTAATTTTTTTCAATTTTGTTTATTACCGTTTGAAACGATAACTTTGCTACTTAAATCTATTTTGATTTTTATCTAGAAATTTAAACTCTTTGACAATTGTATAAGTAATGTACAATTTGGATTAAATTCTTAAAGTAACCGACTACTTCTCCACATAATTAAAGGGCCACGCAAAATTACGTAGCTGCACGGAGAAAAAGGATGTAGCAATATTTGTGATGAATATACGAAAAATTACTATGTTGCGTACCAAAGCTGTGATATACTCATTTTATGGAGATTTTTCTTATATTTATAACAAATATTACTATGGACAGAGTAATTTTGGCTATAAATTTCTATAAAAATTGCTATGTTGAATAGTAATTTTTGTTATAAACATAAGAAAAATCTCCATAAAATGAGTATATCACAGCTTTGGTACGCAACATAGTAATTTTTCGTATATTCATCATAAATATTGCTACATCCTTTTTCTCCGTGTGTAACATACTTTACCCGTATATTGTCCTTCGATGTACGAGAACAGCTGGTCCATTCGTACAGTGTAACATTTTTCAAAAATTCTCACAAATTAAATGAATTAAACAGAATCAGTCAGATGTCAGCCCATAACCTTATTGCGGTGTCCTTTACCGTAATGAAACAATTACGTACATACATTGTGTCACGATGTTTTGCATTAACGGGATTTTTAAAGGGCTTCTTTTAAAATTATGCAACTGTGGCATAACTGTGAATTTTCTTCGCTAAACGCCGTTACGTATTCTTTTATTTGTTTTTCATTGCTGCTGCTGATAATTCAATTTTTAAACAAATCGTTGCAATTTCTCGAGCATTTGATTTTCAGAAATGCAGTAAGTTTTATATCAACGAATATCATAGGAACATTATCTCTTAGAAATGAAGTAACCCGGATAATTAAGTGCCAATTAAGTCATTTGCTATTAAAACTGGTTAATGTATAATAAATATGCTAAATATTAATTGAATTCGATTCACTTTTAAACTGATGTTGCGAGTAAACCAACTTTTAAAGAAACGCAAAATTTACATAAAATTAATTGGACGTCATGGAGCTTTACTAATACAAAAATCTTTTAAAACTCTTAAACCTTTGCAAATATTATATAATTTCAGGTTATTACTTAATTTAAAACTTCTTTAAAACTTTCTTTCGTATGCTTTTAATTTAAGTATAATTTGTGCATATACTTTTAAGCATTTACTACTAACAGAAATTTCTTACAAGCCAAAATAAACTATACAAAAGAATCACGAACATATGAACAATAATAAAAGTAGAATCAGTGCTCAAAACACTTTCATACCCGTACGTAACCGATTGCCTGACAGTTATACACATAATTACAGTATAAAAAACGGCTTACAACGTATACTCTATACGAAACTCGCTCGATTCATCATTACACACTAATTACGCATAATCTCGCTTAACCCCACATTTGTCCGCATCAATTGTTCCCGAGACCCTATATACCTTTTTGTCCCTGTATAAATACACGGGTCTCGAATCGCGGAAATTAAAAGGCATGCGCGATCGGTTTTGCGGTCCCTTTTCTTTCAACCGCTTCAGCCTCCCCTAAATTCACCCTTTTTTCTGCCATATGTAACAAAGAAGTCGATCGTTGCGGAGGCGGAAAACCGCAATTTCTCTGTATATGAATCGGCCATGACACGATATATAATATACGCGTATAGTTGCACGTGTCCCCAAGCGGTCACTATCTGACTTTTTTCTTTTATTTTATATACATATGAGGCCGGGGGTCATTGTTATCGAATATGTCAGCGGCAGCTGTCCAAACGTGGGCTTTCGCTCGGGCGCTACACATTCGGTTGAGGAATCGACCGAATCGAGATTTTTTTTGTTCGTTCTTCAGGTGCGAGCTGTTTAATTTTCTTGAGTTTCGAGTAGTAATTGGATGGCCAGCATGATTCACGGACACCTGCGTCAACGATTGTGCATCTTGGTGCAAAGAAATGGGTTCGTTATGTCGATGATGGTATGCTGGAAGAATTCCTTTAATGACTTTATCGAGTCTATTTTTATATCATTGATGTGGACTTTTTATGAGTTCGGTATAAATGAATGTGCTCGTTTTCTTGTGGAAAATAAATTAAATGTGCAATTCATCTTTCGTATATTTGTTAATTACTGTATATAAATGATAACTTGTAAAATATTTCAAAATGATATGTATTCCGTTGCAACAGTGGCAGCAAGATAACTTTCCCAAGGCTGTATATTGTCAAAAGTTTGACGCGACAATGATGCGTGAACGCATTTTTAATTGATCGTACGTGCGTGAAGAATATGGTTTACAAACATTCGAGCGCGCTCAATTTCACTTTTTACCGATAAGCCACGCGTTGGCATCGAGGTATAAGTATACGAAACGCTGAAAATCTCACCAAAATATTAGCAAATACAGAAAGTTCTGAATTCAAACACGAAGTTTGTGTAAAAATATTGATTAAATAATTTGAAAATAATAAAATTCTACAACGTGTATATCGATAAATACCAATTTTTGTAAAGTATATACAGAAAAAGATAACCTCGGTAAAGACATCATTTTGAAATGGGCACTAAACAAACATCGGTACACCGGTACAGTCATAAATGCTCGGAGATCGAGCGAAACGCATCCACTCGACAAAAGGCGAGGGCGAAAAGCCTTCGAGAACAAGGCGATTGTCCGATAATTGCCTATATATATAATACAAGGACTAGACAACATTTTCCTCGGAAGGCCAAATTATATATATATATACAGTCGTAATTGAGTAGCGGTCCGACATCACGCCCCTCGTCTACGCCTCGAAAACGCGTATATACATGTACACACATATATATATATATCCCTGGAGCGGACAATTTGGCGCGTGCACCCCGCGGCTAAGTCCAGAAGCGGCCAAACCCCCCGTGTAGCCGATATTTCGCCAAAATGAATTTTTCCCTTCTCTCTAGATCGAATGCGGGACACTATATAGTTCCTACGAGCGGCAGCTGTAAAATTTCTCTCTCCACCGCGTATACATTATATATACAGTCATCAGGAGCCGTACATCTGTGTTTCTGGTGTATAGAGTCATGCCGATGTATATGCAAGGTACAGCATGCGGGTCAGCGCAGCGTGAGGTAGGCGCGGAGACGAGCAAATTTTATTTAAGGTAAACAGTACCGCAGTGGGACATCTTGCTGATTCCTACGCTTTGATTAACGACTTGAAAGCAATTTACGGATGTTGCGCGTCTATAGCTCGAGTTACAGCTGTATGTTGTTTATAATGTATAAGAGAGGACGAAATAATGTACCGACGTGTGTATATCTCTTGTATGAGCCCTTTATATATAAAATAAAATTATGTAATTTGTATTTTTTTTCTGGAACGTTTGGTTCGAATTGATAATCCGATCGAATTTCTAGAATTTCAATTGATAAGTCAATATACAAGTCTTTAAAAATATGCAAAAAAATCGAATAGTGATCTTCATCTAACAGGTATTCTAGGACTTCTTTACTGAATTAGAAAATTATCAACTTGAAAAATGCACGTAGCACAACGATATTATTTTTATTACTATGTTTAAACGTATAATGCATTCCATGACATTAAAGATTCATTAAAATGTTTTTCTAACGTATTTATCGTCTCTATACAGATCCTGTCACGTTAATTTAACGCATTTGTATGATGTACTTATCGTTATATCAAGTTTGATAAATGAGTAGTTCGTTATGCGTATGGTCTCCGTAGATATAATATATCCTTATATCGTTGCGTCGCTGGTAAAAAGGGTCTATCACAAATTTGACTTGAAACTCGGTTTTATCTCAACATTTCTGATAAAACGCATTTTTTCTTTCAACTTTCAGTTAGTAGAAAGTGCATCAAGGTAATTAATCAAAATTTTACATTAAAAATTTTACAGTCTATAATGATAAAAAGCATCTTCAATATATCTTTGCGAGAAAAAATTAATTCCCATGAAAGAAAAAGAACGCGTGAGCTGGATAAAAGCGTATTAATCAAAAAACTTGAAATAGACTTCCACTGAATTGTTCCACCGAAGCCACGATATAAGTATATGTACATATAATTTTATCAACAATTTTTGCACATTTTCTACCCTTACAAGTCGAATTCCCAATGAATTGTATAATACTAACCGGTTGAAAATGAACCCATGTATAGATTTTGACCGCGAAAACCAGGTTACAATTTATGTTTTTATATAAGTAATAGATAAGTACTTTGGGGAACCGATAAAGCCTATCAGTCGATTAATTGAAGAATTAAATTTAGCAAAAAATCACTGCACTCGAACTTATAAACTAGTTAAAGAGAGATGCGTATTTAAATCTTGTAATAAAAGTTTGCCTTCGGTCTCATAATTATTTTGCTTTAACTGTAGAACGAAATTACATTTAAATTGTACAATTTGTAATGGATTATTTAAATAGAAATGAATATACTGCATACAAAAAAGTCGAAATAGAATAGAAAAAAGTTGCATTAGGCGACGGAGAAATATTCAGACTAATTTACCCATTGAAAAAAGAAAAATATTAAATAAATAAAATTTATGTAACAAAAACTTCAGAAGGTAAGGTACAAATTTTATTTAATACATATAAACACAGCTACATAAAAGATTTTATTTCACATATATTTTGTTCATATATATAAAACAAGCTGTGGTTTGTTAAAGTTGATCAACAAATGCAGCTTTTTCATTACTTATAAAATTTTTAAATGACGTTTAAGTATAAAAAAGCAACGTACTACCTATTAGTATACTGATACATATTAGGCACAGCAGATGCATATGGCTGTCTGCCAATACAGATCGGCACAAACGCATAACTTATCGATATTGGTCAGTTTCTGCAAAAAAGTCATTATTATTTATTCAAGAAATTTTTTGAAAGAACATATATATGAAAAATTCGATTCTATTTCGACCTTTTTATATGCAGAGTATTCTTTTCTATTTAAATAATCTGTCTCAAATTGTACAATTTGAATGTATAATTTCCTTCTTCAATTAAAGCAAAAGAATTATTAGACCGAACAGAAATTTTATTATAAGATTTAAAAGCGCATCCATCATTAACTAAATTAAATTCTTTAATTAATCGACTGGTAGGTTTTATCGGTTTCCCAAAATACCTATGATTTCTGATTTTTGTATCTTTTTGTGTATATCTATATTCTTCATAAAAAAAAGCATAATAATAGTAACCTGCAGGTAAGTATCATTCGCGGTCAAAATCAGTCGATAAAGCAGCACCCTACACGCGACACCTTAGCACATTACCAACAAATTTCCAGACACTTCCAAGAACGCATGTATATGTACCGTTATACGTGAATGGTGAAACTGTGTTATTCTTATATACTCTCGCCGCCATCAGAATTTGGACGAAAGTCGATCCTTAAAGTGCCAGTGGAAAATAACAAAATCATGACTGAAATTGTTCCCGAATCTCCGGAGAAAGACTCGGAGATGGACGACGAAAACTCGTACGTACCAGAAACACCGCAAACTGATGGATCTCCAAAGATACATGGGAAAATTCCAATTCCCAGCCTGAGTCGCATAAGAAAGTGTTTCGATGTTTTAGACAATAACAATACTGATGTTTCGACCCCAACCAGGAACATACTCACAAATAAGCAGATCTCTAATGAGTGTAAGAGTTTGAAATTAAAAAGTTATAAGAAAAATAAAAAATCTTTAGAAAAAGTTAAGGTATCTCTGTTCCATAACGAGTCTATACCAAAAGAGGAAAGTTTTACACTCAGCGGAAAGATGTTTTATGGCTCGAGTAATAAAGTACAAAATCAGATTACATTAGCACCGAAATCAACAAAGTCAGCTCCTAAACGAGCTCACAGAAAGAGGAATCCAGAATCTTCTAGACCAAAGTCAAAGTCGATCAAAAGGCGAGCAGGTGAGATCAATCGTGGAGTGCGACATGATGTAAAAATACCAAAGCGAAGAAAAAGTTCACCAAAAAATGATTCGTTGAAACTTGAAAAACAGAGTGAATGTGCTAAGAAACAAGTTGTTCAAAGAAACATAAAATGTGAAGTTAGCGATGTAGTAAGTAATACTAATGTGAACGCAAATGGAGCAGAATATGATCCTACGAAGAAATTTTTTAAATACAAATGTTTCGCTAAGGCTAATGCTACAAGCAGTCCAAGTGCTACATTACCAACATTACTTGTACAACAGGGTAGTAAAACGAATTTTTTAAATCAAATGTCAGTTGAGGAGAGCAGTTGTAATAAAGAACTGGATCGTATATCCAAAACTTCTAAAGTGCGGACAACTTTAGAAAATCTTTTCGGTTCTTCCAGTGATGACAGTATAACTTTAGAAACTCATGATACATCTGACCCTTCCATAACTCAGAATAATGTAAATAGTTGTTCAAATATTTTGGAAAATAATCATATAAAGTCAGAAGAAACAACAGAAATTTCATCAAAAGAAAAAGACGTAAATGATTTATTGAAAATTCTGGAAGATGATTGGGCAGACGATGGAATGTGTGAAGAGAAAGGTAAAAGTACAAGTATGTGTGAAGATGTGAGAGTAATATCTAAAGAAAAAAATGAAAGTACAAATATTTTTGAAGATACAAGTGTAATGACTGAAGGAGAAAATGAAAGTACAAATATCTTTAAGGACAAAAATATAATTTACAAAGAGAAAGAAAAAAATACAGATTACATTAATGATACAAATGTGATGTATGAAGATAAACATGAA
Source organism: Megastigmus dorsalis (assembly GCA_900490025.1). Lineage (NCBI taxonomy): Eukaryota > Metazoa > Arthropoda > Insecta > Hymenoptera > Megastigmidae > Megastigmus > Megastigmus dorsalis. The sequence goes on along the minus strand of UELU01137812.1, from coordinate 11,494 downwards.
AGTACAAATGTTTTTAAGGATACACAATTAAAAAATGCTATTCAAAATATTTATGATAATATTACCAGTAATGAAAATATTTCTAACTGGATAGAAAGTAATGTGACAACAACAGAAAATTGTCGAAAATATTATTCGTTATTTTATAAGAAGAGCTCATCAAATATAAAATCAGAGTAAGAAAAATTCTATTTCTAGATTTTTTAAATATTGTATTATATTTAACATAATTTATATTGTAATATTTGGTTTTTAGAGAAATGACTTTAGAAAAGCAAGGAGTTAATAAGCTATTGAGATTTAACGATGACATAAAGCAATATCAAATAGATGCAGGACAAAAAATATTTGGTGCTATCCAATGTAATGAATGTAACTTAATTTACCATGTTGGTGACAAAGATGATGAACGCATTCATTCCAGATATCATAATAATTTTCAGATGTTAAAATTCCAAGTAAGAATTCATTTTAAGACTATTATTTTCAGTGGTGGATATAAAGCTTTAATATTTCATTTATTTAATTAGGGATGGAAAAATGAACGAGTAGTATTTGAAGATCTTACAACCTCAACTAGAATCATTTTTGTAGAATACAGTAGTTTCAGTTTATATCAGAAAAAAATTATGCAAATTTTAGAGGTGGTAAATAGAGACACAGGCGCTTGTGAACTAGACCTATCTAGTTACGAAAATAAGAAAGTAATTTATAGTATTTTTAATATAAAAATAAAATTGATTTTGAAATTATTTTATAACTAATTTTAATTTTTCAGATTTTCTTGTATATAAAAAATAAAACGATCCTTGGGATTTTAATAGCTGAACAAGTCAACACAGCTTTCAGAATGATACCAGAACTTATAAAATCAAACTGTTGCACATCGGAAGGTAGCCCCGTAAAGTGCGGTATAAATCTGGTTTGGACAACAAAGAGTCATCGAAGAAAGGGCATTGCAACTAAGCTTGTTGATATTCTGCGGTAACTATTCGTTATTATAAATCATGTACATTAATTCTTACGACCGATATTTACGAGCAGTATAATTTATTTTCTAGTTCAAATTATTTTTATGGCTACATCATGTCGATGGATGATATTGCTTTCTCAGTACCAACACCAAGTGGTAAATCATTTGCAATCAAATACACCAACTCTAAAGACTTTAAAGTTTACTAAATGATATTAATAATATACCTTAAAGAATATTAATATTTTTATAAAGTTAGACCAGATCTGTGACGTTTAAAAAATATGTTATGTTAAATATTGTTAAGTTTCGTATAGAGAAAAATCTAAACTTAATACATATTTAATTAGGTATATATCTATATTTCGTACTGTTAAAATTAGAGTTTTAAATCAATTTTACGATTGGTTCACTGTTTTTGTTTTGGTTAGTTTATGTGTTTTTCAAATCACTTGCGAACAAAATATTTATATTATATGGATATATGCATATATGTATATAGTGCTTTATATACGATGGATCTTCAGTTCCTACATGTATTGTTATCGTTCTAACGACAGTATTTCGATTCTAAAGTCAATCGGACAAGACATAACGAGAATGCTTTAGTTTTATTTAATTATCACTCAACGCTTAGATATAATACTCTTAAGATTGTCACATAAAACTCTTCAGCTAAAAAATATAATATAATTATTGTACTTTTTTCTACAAATAAAATGCAAGCCGCATGATATTATCAGTATGCACGTCTACAAAATGTTTAAAAATTCCACACAACAATAAAAAAAAAAAAGAAACAAAGGTACAGAGAGAGAGAGAGAGAGAGAGAGAGCAAGCGTGTGTCGTATAGCGGAAACAAGAAAAGCCTACGAAGGAATCATCCATCCTGTATAACGAGAAGCCAAAAGGGCCCAAGATCTCGGGTATCCCGGACTTCCGTCATATAGACACATGCATATGCAGTTTCCGCGCACGTGCACAGCAGCAAAGCCAACCGAGCGAAGTAAATGTAAGAGCCGCTGGCGCGACGACGCTCCGTAGCGAGATATCTGCATATTATGCGAATCGCGAATGAAGCCAAGTACCGTGTAATTCAGGATGATTCGGCTCGTGTCCGCAGCGGCGGCCGAGTGCAATCGCGACGTGTGGAGGGCGTCACGCGGAAATGTTTTTTCACCTCGCGGTATGCAAATTGAACGGTCATTCATAGCTCCGCGTGCTGCAGCTTTATGAATGTATGGGCCGAGGATATACATATAGGGTATATGTAGTTATCGCTTCCGTTCGGGCTGATGCGTAACTTGCGCCTTGTTGCATACGCCCGAAAAATCCAAGTCCAATCGCGGAAGTCGACTTGGCCAAATTTATGGAGATTCGTATACGCCACCGCGTGTGGTTCAGTGACTGGAACTGTATATACGAGCCCCGTTTTTGTATGCATACGATGAATCTCGACTTTTATAATGTATTCGAATCACTGTTGTGTGATCGCGACATCTGTGCTATAGCATAATTAGAACATTTCTTTTTTTATTTGTAATTTTTCCGAATGAAATGTAAAGAACTAACGAAGGATTCTTCGGCAGCAGTTTAAAATGTGAGTGCGAGTCAAGTTTATATGAATCTAATTGATTATGTTCGTATACATTTTTGAAAAGTCCGTTGGGCGATAATACTCTCGCAGTCCTTTGTCCGCCTCCCAATTACGCAGAAATGATTAGGCATGCACACATTAACGTCGCGCATACATCCTGGCCTCCATTAAAAACTCGTAAATTAGCGTGAACCCTCTCTCAACATTGTCATAAAATATAAGAACGCCATGCATTATTGCATTTCTGCGATGTTACGCGGAGGCTCGAGTGTGCCGGTAAACGTAATAATAACCGCGTGCATTTTGCGTCGTAAAATATACTTTCACAAAGGCAATGAGAATAACCGTCATTCGGAGGTAATACTATAAGTAGTCGTTTCTTATTAAAATGCTAACGGATACCGAAGTATTTATTTAATATGTATCAATAACATCGTCAATCGGTTAGAACAATTGCGTTCAACGTCTGAGAAAGCGATATTCCAAATTGTACATTATTTGATTTTACTTCAGGATCTTGAAGGGAAAAAGGAAATACCACATGCGAATATTTGTAGTTCTGGCTGCAGCTCCGTATAATATACATACACGAAATTACGTGTAAGTATTTCTCATCTAAAATATCAAAAATCACAAGATTTCACGATTTGTAGAATCGTATTTATTAGAAGCTTAAAGAATAGAATTCGCATACAAATTCACCGTGTTTTGCATTCAAATCAAAGTCTCGAATACTATACGACTTTCATAAATCAATCATCATTCTCTTCTCTTCTCAACGAATTAAGCCTTCACGCAGACGTATACGCCCCCATCCGCGTTGTGTGCAGTTCGCCACGGCTGCAGAGAGCGAGGAACGATCTTTTACGCCATCCGGTCGCTTATATTCCCCCCCAAGTACTCCCGACTCCCATTGTTATACTCGCGCGAAACACGAAATTTATGTTGCGTAAAATAGCCGCGGAAAGTGGCCCCTTTTGCGACTTGGCGCGCGATATGGCTTTTGTGCCCTGCACCGGTGTGACTTTCTTTTCCGTTGAGAGAGGCTCGTGGAAGAGCGCCGGCCGCGACTGGACAGGAAATGCCACGGAGCGACTCTTTACAGACGTCGAATCCCACACTGACGGTTTCTTCTTCTCCTTCTTCTTCTTCTTCTTCTTTTTACGGGGAACACTGGACATTACGCTCGTTACGGTTATAAGCCTTGGGAATCTATCGCACATTGTGATACAGAACGAGGCCGTGACTCGATTACGAGCCCTTGGTTAATGGTTATAGTTAGACGATGGAATTATATTTTAGATAAAGTGGAGCCGTTATCGAACTCGAGAAGTAGCCGAGGTTTCACAATTTTAGTGAAACTATTGATATATATTCGGATTAATATAATAACGGGTAAGATTTTGTAATATTTAGATAATCTCACTTTTTATGGCCATTAGATTTCTTCATATATATATATATAGGCTGTGGGGGACGTAAATTGCACAATTTTCTTACGTCAACATCATAATAATAGACGAAAAATACGTTGGGCTCAATGATAATCCGTTGCAAAAATTAAAAAAAAAAGTTTACATATCGTGTCTATACAGCTGCACGCATGAATAAAAGATTTGACTATTCTGGTAAATCTATTATTTCATAGATTATTCTAGCGGATATCCTTTAACAATAAAGTCACCCCAACACGTTCAAATTAAATAGATTTATAAGATTAGAAATAACGAAACTGTAGAAATTAGGGATTTAGTGCACTCGTTATATGCAGATTGTGCGGTAATTTGAATCGGAATAATGAGATTGGAAAATCAATAAAGTCGGGGGGTTGTGAATATTGTAATCAATCTGAATTCCACGCACTCATTTACTTATATCTATACAGTTAATATGTAGAGATAAATATAGTTTTTTTTTTGTAATTTGACAAAATTTTCAAAAATATTCCTTTATCTACCCACTCAAGTTTGTATTGAATTTTTATTTAAACAGCAAAATATATATAAAAAAAAAAAAAAAACTATTATCTTTTTCTCATCGAACTATATCGTGTTTCACGCGCACACAAAATGCTCATCAACTCTTTCCTCGAAAAGAAAAAAAGAAAGAACCCCTCCCCCAAACTGCACACAACTCATTTCACCGTTCTCACAGTTTAATTTAATTACTCGCAGCTCCTCAATTATAACCAAACATCAACCGCTCGCAACCCCCCCCGTCTCTAACCGTTATATCACAACTCTACGGGCACATGCACATACGAAACATTTGTACCCAGTCCCCGAAAAAATTCCATTCTCCCATCGTATCCGATATATACCTTCGTAGTTCATTTCACGGCCAAGTAAACGCGCGCCCTCGAATCCCACCCACGAACCGATACGTCAATGCGCGCCTCATAGGCGTTAAATGAGTGTATAAGGAGAGCCTGCAGTATACCTGTATACCCTTCCTTCGCCTCCCATCCATATAATACCCCAACGTCTTTGGGCGCCCGCGATATGGATATCTATAAAAGTAAGACTCGCCTATTAGTTCCATGCTGGGGGGCACCGCGCGCGAGCCATATGCTCCACTAATTCGCTCTTCTCTCTTCTCGCGTGATCGAGCACGTCGAAGAGCTGCTGCTGCTGCTGCTGCTGCTGCTGCTGTTGCATCGTGTTGGGTGTACGTTACACGCCAGACGTGCGCTCCAGCCCCGGCATAAAAAGGAGGAAAAGCTGCGGTGCGTGTGTCCTTGTCTCTCTCTCTCTCTCTCTCTCTCTCTCTCTCTCTCTCTCGGACGTGTTGTTCGGATCTCGCGGAGCACTCGAGGGGCTTCTCTTTCTTCCCTCTTTCTCTCTCTCCTCGTGGCAGATATATCGATTCGCCTTGTTTTATCATCGATCGATGTTTACCAACGGTTACTCTCGCGATGCTAATGCGACTTGATGTATAATATGAGTCCGCATCCCTTTAAAGCACCATCGCGTTTTTTCGCATATATTCGATCGCGTTCATGCTTATATAAGTATATACGATACCGGACAACTCGTCTAGAATAGATGAGACGATATGCTCCTTATACACTCTTTTGTCCCGCCATGAGGGAGGACGCGTTGGGTGTTAAGCGCGTGGGTAAAGTACAGAGGCGCATCGTTCACCCACGTATTGCTATCGCGACCGTCTAGGCTTTCATGTATACCTCTATCCAAATCCGAGGTCCAAATATTCTAGACCTCGAAGATTAGTTCGAATTTTGAACAGTCGCGGAATGTGTGCACTCCTGTGGTGTGCAGGCTATAGTTTTTAATACTCCGCTCTGGTGCATTTTCCGTACTTTATTCTGCATAAATCAGATTTATACTAGATAACTATATAAAAACGCCATCAGTTCATTTAAGGTAGTACTGTCGCTACTTCCCTAATCAAAATGAGGACACTTTTTATTTTTTATTTATTCACGATTGGTACTTATTTAAAAAAGCTGCACTGCAGATGAACTTACACTAAATAATGATTCTGCATTGATATTGAATAACTTTATTCGTCCTAATTATGAAGAAAATCTTTCATGCAGCAGCTTCCTGTTGAAAAGAACCGATAAAAAGCTATAAATTTAATCATTTATAAGTGGTTACATGTAAGTATATCTGCACCCGCAATTCTTGATAGAATCAGATAGCACATAACAAATTTATAATAAGCTTTCAGTAATGTCCTATACAGATTTAAACAGTTTTTATCAAGTAATAGAAAACAAGAAATGAAAAGTTCAATAGTTTCTGATAAATTTAACTTTGTATCAGAATTTATCGGAGCATACTTCTAAACGGAAAATTATGAAAATGATTTATCGTACTCTACCGGCCTATATATATAACATTTTCAGTAATCCTGTATGAAACTATTTAATTAGTATTTATCGGTTATAACCTTGTTAATTGCATTTGCATTTAATACCTTTCTATAATAAACCTTTAAAATTCTGGATGTAATTTTATATTAGTTCAAATATATTTTTTGAGTATAAAACTTTTGAATGATTTTATTGGGGTTTATCGAGGAAAGTTCGTTGATTGAATCTGTTTTCATCTGATTTTATTTTGGAAAGTACGTTGAAAGTTGATTGATTTTATCGGCCTATATAAGATTTTCAATAGTCCTGTGTGTAAATATATAGGTTCATGATAGAATAGTATTAAAAACAAATGCAATTAATACGACTAGAACCGATAAATACTTATAAAATATTTTCATACAGATATAGTGAAAATCTTATATAGACCAGTAAAATCAATCGACTTTCAGCGTACTTTCCAAAATAAAATCAGATGAAAACAGATTGAATCAACGAACTTTCTTCAATAAACCCCTATAAAATCATTCGAAAGTTTTATAGTCAAAAAATATATGTGGACTGATATAAAATTACGTCCAGAATTTTAAAGGTTTACTATAGAAAAGTATTAAATCCAAATGCAATTAATACGACTAGAACGGATAATATTACATTTTTTCATACACGTATAATGAAAATCATATTAAACTATTATAAACATTTTTTTTATGTGATTTTTTTTTCTATATGCAGTTACATTTATATCTGCACCTGCGATAACCTATAAAAATCGATTAGAATGATTTTTTGGATTGACGATAGATAAAATCTATTTAATAGTAATTATCTTATAAAATATTGTAGATCCTTTGTTGTAAAATGAAGTTACATTTTGATATGACCGGTCGTGTAACTTTCGTGTAACGTGATAAATTTTTATAACTCTAGTTTATCTATGCAACGTTTTAATCTAATATAAAAGCTGATATATTATTTATCTGTTATAAAAAACTATAAAATCAAATAAGGAAATATTCTTATAGGATTTGATACAATTTGTATAAATAATTTCTCATAAAATCCATGCTGTTCTTAAAAGTAATTCTATTTATAAGAATTTGCATGATATAATAAGATAAATTATATATGAACCTTATAAAAACCTATAAATAATTTTATGGTATACTTCTTTTGCCTGGTAAAAAGTTTTAAAATTTTATCGGATTTTATCAGTTCTTTTCAACTAGGCTGATTTGTCTCATTTTTTAAGGTTTAATGTGACCTTTTTGCTTTCATAGTTTTCGAAAATGGTAAATATTCGTCAAATATTTATTACAAAAAGTTTCAACAAAAACTTTTGCAAAATAATTAATTGAAACTGATTTCCCATAAGACACTGTGTGTTAACTGCGTGATAATGAAAATGCTAAAAACTTTGGTTACAGTACAGTACTTACTAGCTTAATTGGCATTCGATTGGCTCCCATAAAAGCAATAATTTATTTTAATACTAAGTAGTTTGTAAGTTTAATAGTATAATTAAGAAACTGCAGATACTATAATAAACAATGCTGTTGTTATTACTTGATATCTATGTTACATAGTTTTCGTTTTTAACACATTTAGTACAATTTAACGATACGTACAATACCAAGTATTTCATTCGATTATATACAGATTTGAAAGTATTCAAAGGCACAGGCATCAGGCATGGTAGGGAATGGCTTGCGCGCGCACGGGAGACGTGCACCTGCAGAGCACGCAATTGCGCAGGGACAAAATATTCACACGAGTCGCTCAGGACATTGAACGTGTGTGCTACACCTGTACTTTTCGTTACAGAAATGTGCTTTGGACAGTTTTTTTGTACGGCTGGACGATGGGCCTGATATTGAAAGAAAAGATATTTGATACAAAATTTTGATGGTTATATTAATTAAAGCAATTTAGTGTTGATGCAGCTGTAAATGACCATATAAGGATTGCATAATATACATCTTATTAAATATATTTAATAAAGCTTATTTTTAACATAAATCTTATAAATTGGTTTGAAAGATTTGAAGAAAAAAATCTCACGTTGTATTGGAATGATTTAGTAATAAATAACGGTCCATATATAAACTGATTTTATAAAATGGAAGCTCGGATACCATATCCACGCCTAATAGGTATATTCAAGATGAATATACCTATAACTCAAAAAATACTAAGAAATATGTATAGATTAAAAAATTACATTTTGTCATGAAGTTGATTTATTAACAGATCTATCTTTTAAAGATATATATACATGTATAAATACATTTGTATCATAATACATTCAGTCTTAATACAATGAAAGCAAAGAAACATAATTATTTATTTTTATTTGTATAATTTTATGCACAATATTTTTATTATATAAGACATTTTATTTGTTGATTTATCTATTGTCATATTAAAAAAATAATATATTTTAGTTGATATTAATTATGGAGAAACTATTTGTTTTTATAACTCGAATTTGTTGCGTTTTGAATTGATTACAAGAAAATATAAAATATAGGAAAAATTGATGACTGATCTACATAATTTACGGATATTAGAATTACAAATATGCAGAATTATATAAGTAATAATTCAGAAAATAATGATTGCACATGAACTTTCAACATCGATTGTTGAAGGAACCTAATGCGCCATCTCTTATAGAAACAACATACTTCAAAGGCTGTGCACTCTGTAGGTATAGGTAGGTAAACCCTTTCTGTTTCGCCGATGGTAGCTAATTATGTGAACACCAATCGGTATATTAAATATAATTATATTGATAAAATTGTTTACGAAAATTTGAAAACATATTGATTTATATTCATCCTTTACTTTTTCGAGATTTCTTACTAAAATTTATTTTAATCGAATGAGTCCTATATAGTTTATAAATTTATTCTTATTCATTTTGAATTATTTTATAACTGTATTAATATTTGTAACATCCTATGAAAACCATAGAATTTTCTTTTATTCCTAAACTCGTATATTTCAAGTTTGCCACTATATGTGGCAAGCTTTACACATAGACATAATATTACGTATAATTATCCTTGCGCTGGGAAAACCCAACCATTAGTCGTCCTAACACATAAGACGCAAACGATTATCGAGAGCCTACCCAATATACACGTAGATCTAATATTAATTATAATTATCCGCCATACCATAAAATCCAACGCTGCCTAATCACTCCGGGAACCATAAAATACGCCGCCGAACTTTCGAGACGCCCGTCAAACGATAAAACCCATCAACACCTCGACAAAACATAAGAAAAGGAATAGAGCATAAATATCACACACAAAAATAATTTCCTTTTTTCTTTATAATTGCTAAAATACTTTAATATTAAAATTATAATATAGCAACAATTTTATTCATATAAAATATGTATGCTCTGTTCCAAGATGACACTCTAAGCCCAATGCTTAACTAAACTTAGTTAAATAACAATTGTATTATATTATTCTAGAATATTATAATTAATCTTTTGTATCTTATAAGTATTATAAGTAAGAATCATTATAACGCAGAATAGTTGTTGTACTTTATATATACTTTGTAAATAACAGTATACTTCTCACTCTATGAATAGTATTATATTCTTTACTTGTATATTTTATTCCAATGAATTAAACAATAATTGTACTACATTATTATCATAGCTAAAAATTAAGATTTACTATAACGCGAAACAACTTTTGTACTATAGTTTATAAATAACATTACATTCCCTATACTATATTTTATACATAACATTATATTCTTTATTTACGAATAATTACCTCCTATTTTACTCTAATCTAAAAATAAATGTTAAAATTAAGTCGCGTATCCGTAAATAATTACAAACACGAAATTATGCCCCACCACTCATCAGAGGATTGTTCAAGGAGGCCCAGTTATAACTTACAACCAATCACGGCTCGGAGAAGGGAGAGAAATACCTACCCTTACCGAATTACAGCGAATCGCCAAGGACATCCTCCTACAGCGACCTTGACTCATATACGCCTACAGAAAACTAGGCGGGTCAAAGCACGCGCATTGCGCTCCAAGCAGTCAGTGACACTCGAACTTCTAACTCCGAATTCCGAACTCCAGCATCGCGCTCCAAGTAGCATCGTGCTCCAGACAATTGTACTTCCATCTCCGAACTCAGTTTTGCATCGCGCTCCAGTCAGTAATCTCCGAACTTCTACCTCCGAACTCGAACTTCTCAGCAGCCATCCAACCACTACAGCAGCCTTCTTTTTAAATCCGAACTCCACAACAACAGTACCGGCAACAGTGTAAAATAATCCGCTGCGCTGAACAATAGACACCCGAGTGTCTACCTAAAAAATGTAATATTAGTGAAATTTTGTGCAACTGCAATAAAAGTAAGTTTTTAATCATAAGTTCACGTATCTTTCTTTATTTCACAAACAGTTACAACACTTAGTATTCTTTTCCGGAAAAACTTGCGCTTCTTGTGCTAAAGCACCTGGAGCAGTTTTACCAAACTTCCTCTTAACCTATCCTATCCTAATCTAAATAGCGCGACGTAACAATCGGGGGTTCGTCCGGGATCACGCAAACAATGTACTTCGATAAATTACACTCATTTTGTAAAATTTGTATAAAGACAATTAAATCATCTTTTTAAAAATAAAACGATGATTGATTCCGTAAATTAAATACTTATTATTCATCTTTAATTTATTTATTTTTATATATATTTAAATTAAAATCTACTTTTTCATGTATAAATAAGTGAAATTTGACATTTAAATAAGTTAAACTTGTATTTTTGACATATTCATATATGAAAATTAATTTCTCCTATAAAAATTGAGTATATAACGTATTGATCATAATATTCTAATAATAAACAAATAGAATTGTTAAGAAAATCTTTGATATATTCGTATCTAAAACTTATATTCTCCTATAAAAAGGGACTACATATCATAATGGTCATGATATTGTAATGATAAATAGATTTATGAAAAAAAGAATATATATAAAAATATATAAAAATATATAAAAACGCTCAGAATATATCAATATCAAATACATTTAAAGT
>UELU01137808.1:0-19717 GCA_900490025.1 Megastigmus dorsalis | reverse complement strand
CTCTGATATTACTATTAATTATAAGACTGACTTACTGTGATAATTCTCTAGTATTTAAGACTGTAATAGCGACTGTGATATCACCGACGAATAAGTGTGCAATATCTTATTTTATGTTTTATACTACTTTATTTGTTTTATCTGATTTAAATTTGTATTATTACATCTTTATATAATTTTGTAAGAAACTTGCAAATAAATTCATATCTATCTATCTATCTATCTCTCTTTCTCTCTCTCTCTCTACGGGAGGGTATCGAGAAGATCACTCGTGACGCAAATGCTGTGGCTGCTTGGGCTACCGAGAATGGCCTTCCTGTGAACCTCGGGAAGACCAAGGTTATGCTTTTGGGGAGTCAGGCCTTCATTACAGCATTTCTTAAAGTTTTTCTTCATCGAAAAAATTTCAATTCGTCGCAGTAAATTCACCGCATCACCTCGTCGTCGAACTTCTATAATAATTTTAGAAATGCCGCGGAGTGCAAGGAGTCTTCCTCCTGACAAAAATGAGGCGTTCAAAATTTCGATAACGCTTGAAAAAAATTCATGGAAAAAAAATGTTGAAAGGAAATTTTAAAAATTGCATTTTAAAATACTCTTCATAACCTTTTAAAATCAATTATTATTAATATTTGGAGAGTTTTTTGTCATGTTTGAAAAATTATTTTATACCTAAACGTTAATACCCAGCGATTGCTCTGTGTAGGTTAAATTTAGTTTTACATATCCCCTTGCGTGTTCTCGTTCGCGTTGCCTTTTTTCGCGTTAAATTAACGTTCCTACTTGCAAATAAAATGGATACCGCATCCAACAAAAATTCAGCCACCAATATTACCGGTAGCACAGTTGCTGGTAGCGAGGTGGATTTAAGCGAGGGAGATGCTGCGGGCTATTCGTCAAAATCCGCGCTGGAAATCTTATCTATAGATAGTATCATAGATTCCGCGGAAAATGCCACAAACAAAGAATACAACTCTGGCGCTCAAAAATTGCAAGGCACGTTTAAAAGAAAAGATACACACAAGTATGATGTGAACAGATCCTTGCCGGACCCACAATCAATAATAGACTTATCATCCATGGTACCCAAATCTCATTACGATAAAATGGAAAAAACATTACTAGAAAACATTAAGCTCCAACAGAAAACTCATGAAAATCAATTACGGCAATTGAATTTGGAAATAGAGAATTTAAAACTTTCATTTCGACATTTACAACCCGATTCAAATATAAATTCAGTTAACCTTCCCAAACAAAATATAATAACTTCAGCACCCAGTATTTTTCCGACAAATTCAAACACCCAATTATATACTCCTGCAAACGTTCACACCTATACGGAAATCAGTCAGTCAAAACAAAATTCAAATTCCTCGCAACCGTTGGACATCTATAGTCCTAATCCAACAGATTATAACGCGACTACACAGCAGGATAGACAGACTAATTGACCTCTTTTCAACAACATAAACACCCCAAGCAACATCACCTTTAATCCGCCTAGCAACTACACACCTCATACATTACACGACGCGCACACAGTAAATTCAAACACAACAAGCGCTCCGGCTTCGAACATCGGCAACGTCCCACGACTTTCACAACAAATAAATTTTAAGCCTATACAAATGCCCTTCTGGCAACACAACCCGACTACATGGTTCGACATGTATGAGTGTGAACTAACCATTCAAAATATAACGGACGATAATATTAAATTCATAAACATAATGCCGAATTTAAGCCAAAACATTATTGTGGACATTGCCGACGACATCAAGGAACTTACGCCTAACAATAGTTACAACGAACTTGAGAATATTTTAATCAACAAATACAAGCAATCGTATGACGTCAAATTACAGAGGCTCTTTCGAGGTTGCCAAATGGGCACTCGAAAACGTTCTGTATACCTTCGCAAGCTGATCGACTTAGCGGGAGAGCAGATGCCGCGCACACTTATTTTAAAAGCATGGAAAGTTAATTTACCTCCAAACATTCGCGTCTTTATTACAAATGATATTTCACCAGCCAATGAGCGCGCAACTGTCGCATACGCAGACCAGGTGCATGCTAGTCTATTTGATGCCAACTCACCTATCTGCGAAATTAAGGCGACAGACTCACAATTGCGCTCGGAGACTACCACAAGAATGGACGCTTTTTATAAAAAAAAATTTCGTCCCAGTGATGTCTCTCCCCCTGTTAAACATTGCGAACGTTCCAAATCGCTCAATCGCGAGCGTGGCAAGAGTAAGGAGCGTAAAACATTCTGTTTCTACCACGCGAAATACGGAACCAAAGCTCACAACTGTATCAAACCTTGTGATTGGGTCAACTTGACCAAAAACGGAGACCCAAAGCAAAACAAAAATTCTTATAATAACTCGCGCGGCAACAATGCTAATAAAAAGACAGCGTTAAACTAACAACCCGACACATCACGGAGACACATGTGACCGGGGCTAAATCCGTACTCCGCATTAGAGACTTAAACTCTAACGAAATATTTTTAATTGATTCGGGCGCGGAAATTTCCGTAGTACCAAAACCCAAAAATTTTAACGAGTAAAAAATTAATATTAAATTACATGCGGCCAATGACTCTACTATAAGCACTTACTTACGGAACTATCTGCAAGAAACTTAACTTCGGTTTTAAACAAGAGCTGCTCTGGACTTTTATAGTAGCAGACATACCGTACTCCATACTCGGAGGCGATGTTCTTAAACATTTTCATCTTTTACCCGATCTATATAATAAAAGATTGATCAATTCTAGAACAAAAGAAACTGTACCGGGTATCAGACAGACAGCTCTTAATTTACGCATATCCCTAATCAATCCCAAACACAAATACGTGCACATCTTAGCAAAATATCCGACGGTGATAGGCATCAATAAGCACAACACACTCAAAAAAAGAGGAGTATATCATCACATCCAGACCTCGGGCCCTCCTTGCGCCCAGAGGCCGCGACGACTACCCCCCGACAAATTAAAAATTGCGAAACGTGAGTTCGAAAAATGGTGCAAATCTGGTATTTGTAGGCCCTCCAAAAGCCCAATACACACGGTGTTAAAGAAGAACGGGGAGTGGAGAATTTTCGGAGATTACAGAAAGCTTAACGCGGTAACGGTACCGGATAGGTACCCAATTCCCAACTTGCATGATTTCTCCAGCAACTTGCATGGCAAGAAGATTTTCTCCGCCCTCGACTTGGAGAGTGCCTTTCTGCAAATACCAAGTTTTCCGGAAGATATTCCGAAGACTGCAATCATAACACCATTTGGTCTCTATGAATTTCTAGTAATGATGAACTAACAGCTATATACGAGGCATTTGAACATTTTAATTACTTTTTAGAAGGCCGCGTTTTTAAAATTTATGCAGATCATAAACCGCTCATATATGCGCTGGCGCAGAATCCAGATAACTGCCCAGCCATACGCGCTCGTAGACTGTCATACATAGCACAATTCAACACCCAAATACTTTATTTGCGGGGAGAAGATAACACAGTGGCCGACTCTTCGTCTCGGATAGATTCCAACATCGAGCCAAAGATCTTCAATTGGAAAGATGAAGTAGCCACTGGTGAACCCTTCACTAAAAGAATCCTTGCAACAATTAGTGCTTTTCACTTTCCAATATTTTTTACATTAGATGACATTGCTAAAGAGCAATCCAATGATCTGGGATTAAAGGAAATTTTAGGGAACCCCGATTATCCCCTCAAACTAGCAATATTAAGACGGGGACCACAACGCATTAAAGTCTATTGCAATTTTTTATCAGCCACCTTTAGACCGTTCATCCCTAAAACTCTGAGAAGAGAAATTTTTAAACTATTTCATTTGAATAACACACACCCGTCTGCTCGCGTCACTGACAGATTAATAAGGCAACATTACGTATAGCCCAACATGGCCAAGCACATTCGCGAATCATGCAAAAATTGCATTGAGTGCCAAGTCAGTAAGGTTTCGCGAGATAACAAATTGTTACCATCATATTTTATTGAACCGGACGCGCGTTTTTCCCACGTCCACATAGATATTGTCGGCCCCTTACCACCTAGCGAGAATTACAAATATTTGCTAACAATGATTGACAGATACTCGCGTTGGCCGGAGGCGGTCCCTCTTTATGACATGATGGCGCAGACAGTGGCACGCGCTTTTTATGACACCTGGGTTGCTCGCTTTGGCGCACCCGTCACTCTCAAGACGGACCAGGGACAGCAATTTGAATCGCAATTATTCAATGCACTTTTACAACTAATAGACAGTAAGCGCATACGCACTACTGCATACCATCCACAATCGAATGGAATAATCGAAAGATGGCATAGACAGCTTAACTCTGCAATAATGTGCCTATCACGGGATCCCGACTGGTCCAAAACCTTGTCAACCGCCCTCCTGGGCCTACGCACAAGAGTGCGGCTTGATACAGATGCAAGGCCGGCGAAATTCGTATATGGCACAAAGCTAGCCATACCAGGCAACATCCTGGAATTTCGCAACATTTCCTCGAATGACGATGTCTTTTTATCTGAATTCAAGGACTACATGTCGCGTATTAGGCCTGTCCCTGTCACTCACAACATCAACTTTAAGGCATTCGTATTTAAAGATCTAAATAGTTGCACCCATGTGTTTGAGAAAATCAAAGCCGCCAAACCACCCCTCACGCAGCCCTACACCGGTCCCCATAAAATTGTTTCTCGACATCCAGACGGACGTACCTATACAGTAGAAAAGAATGGGAAACATACTCCTGTAACGATTGAACGGTTAAAACCAGCGCACTATTCCGCGGACGAGTATAATGATCTCAGTCCGGAGATTGCAGACGCTAATGCATACAATCTCGTTAACACTGGCGAAATCGCTTTGCGACACTTCCTCTCGCCAAATCCTAACCTGCCTTCCAACATCGCGGTTCGCAATCTAGTAACGAACGAGACGAGCAAAACAGCACTCGTCGAGTCCAGTAAATCCTCGGAAGATCTGGACCATGTAAATACTCCGCGAACTTTTACGGTTCGGGCACAGGTTCACGCGAGCGAGAATTCGCATGGGGAAGACGATCGCGATAGCGATATTACCACAGCGGGTACTTCCACTTATGACAATGCTCCTGCGGCTAACGATCAGCCACAGAGCTTACGTAATGACGATGAGATATTAACTCTCGATGAAGCGCCACAGGACGAAACCGATCCTCAATCGGACGAATGCGTAGATACTCGCGACTTAACTACATAGGCTAGGGCCAATATAGTTCCTTCTAATAGCATCGCAAACCATAAGAAAAAACGATTTATTCCGAATATTCTCAAAAAGAAAAAATTAGATGCTCTTAATGAAAATAATCTTAAAAAAGGAACAAAAAGAGTTAGATTTAGGGACGTATTAGACATCTAGTATGTATATCCTTGCACTCTCGCCCAAAACCCTGTAAACGTACCTTAAGTAGCAGAGCAAGCTGGAGGTCATGAGTCACCCTCAGGGATAATGAGCAGCGTACTGATCGAAAAACTCTGTTTTCTGTCTCGCAGCTCCCCTAAGCCCTGGCCTGGCTTGTTCGAGACAATGTCCTCATTTAACAGACGGACCAGGGTCGGGGATGCCGCAAAGGCGATTGACGCATTACAAAGAGTGCCTGCTTAGGGCCATCATGGCAGCCCGAGGGACTCCACACAACACCATCATCCATGCTTGGCGTCGTATGAAATCAAACGCATATAGAATTGACAGCCGTCCAGCTCACGCCGACGACTATACAACGCAAACATTACACACCACACCTAGCGTACTAGTTGCTGCACAACATTTTTATCTTATTCAATTTTTTTTTATTAATTTTTATCTTCCTATTTTTTTTGTAAATGCACCACAATTAGAGTCACAGCCTTACCACGGCGCAATATTTTACCTTGACCAGTCTTTTCTTTAAAAAGAAAATTAGAATCATATTTCAAGCAGCAATGCAACACGTAAGAACTTACATTGCGATCTAAACAAGCACGTGGTGATCTATGCACTCCAATTGTACCACTGAATAATTCGGTCCATCTACACTTAACACACAAACATCATTTCAATGATCTTTTTCACAACTTAAAACATATCTCTTCTTTCAAGAGAATTCAGTAAGCGATAATGAGCAATCAAGCGCTAACCGATAGAATCACACTCAGCGCCTAACGAATCGTTTAAACACTAAGCAACTGTACGCTCGCCGCAACCTGTAATATCATAATCCGTTCTACTCAGTGATTAACTACCATTGCCAAAATTTAAAGCAAAATGACTTTCTTTAAAAAACAGAATCGCTGATAACACGTACAGCAACTCATTATCTACTAAATTAAAATCTCCTTTTTAAAAAACTATAAATCTCTGATTACACGCATTGTGCCAACAATTAGTATTAAACAATGTCAATTCCATGTACTCAAACATTTTTGGATTAAACTACGGCTACGTGTCTCAAGAGCAACATCTAAAAAAGAAATTTTTTTTTGAGAGAAGGTAGACTGCGTGGCGCTCAAATACAAGTAATTTACTAGTCTTCATACCGTACTAAAAATTCTTAAAGGCAATAACCGCGATATCACGTACAAACCACGATAGAATTTTAACATTTTATATCTTAACGATAAACAAGCGTTCATGCAAACTGTATTATTGCATTACGCATTAACCATGATATTATGTACAAACTATATAAAAATTTTAACATTTTATGTCTCAATGATAAAATAGCGTTCATGCATGTAATAAAGACACTTACACTAATCTCTTTGTCTTTTCTTATTCCTCCAGCTCTCTCAACAGGGAGGCTCAATCCCACACCTATTTACTCCCTTGTATATCGTTACCATTCAAATTTTGTATTTATTTGCTAATAAACAAATATCTATCTATCTACCTACCTTATTTAATAAACTTGTTGATCTGCGTAATGGTACAATGATAGATATTCATAACTTTGAGCAGTATAATAACCATGATATTTAAATAGTAATTGTTACTTCAAAGATGGGAAATTAGACGAGAGTGCTCATTGCACTAAAAAGTCATCGAGTGTAACGCAAATGCTGCGCGATTACACCAGAGTATATGAGATTCGACGGCCGAGATGAATACATTATTTTTTGTTACAGTGTGACGAAAATTGTTTTCGTGGATCTCGCTTTATGTTTTCAAGTAGAATTTTATTGCACTTTGAAAAATAGAGAATTATAACATTAATGAGTGTAGATTATTAGGCTCAGAGCTTGTGATCGTAGCGCACGAGAGTCTGGAGAGCCGTGTTAATTCCAATGCACGTAATACAAACATTATTTTTTCACCCAGGAGATAAACTAGCATTTTATGCATCTAAAAAACGAGGCATAAAATTTAATCTTCCGCTTTATGAATTAATAATAATAATTAAAATTATTTACTCACATCAACAATTTGACTAGCAAAATTTCATGAAACGCATTATTCTTAATATTGATTGATTTCTAAAATGTTGATTAATTATGTGTACGAATTAGTTTTCTTTATTTTCTCTCTATATTTCAGATAATTTGTACTAATGACATTGTTGTTTCATTGAAATAATATTGAATTAAATTAATTAAATCCAGTAAAGAACTAATTCATTTAGTATTTAATTCATCTTAGATCAAAAGAACTAATATTCATTCATGTACAAGTTAAAAAAGGTTTTGGCTGTTACTATGAGTAATCTTAGATGTAAATGCTTTCATAATTCATATCTACATATTGAATGTACGTTTGTATTTAGATAGTTGCATTATACTAAATAAAAAGTAGTTTCCGCGAAGCGCTAGACGTTATTTTAAAATAATGAATTGACTATAAAATATCAAAATTGCAGTAGGCCGGTCGAACTTTTTTCGCAAAACTCGTAATAGCCGATGGACGACGCGTGGAGAGAGACGGTGCAGCAGCAGCCGACGCACGGCAGGCGGGGAGATACTCGGCGGGCCCCACTCCGCCCGCCTGGCGCTAAGCCTCCTGTTTAGCCTTCCTATAGCTCTCTCCTGTTTAGCCGGCTCGGTTAATTTTCAATCGATGAAAACTCAATAAATATTGATCGGATCGAAAAGTTGCAATAGGATTTTTATCTTAGTATTTTCCGCTCTATCCAATGCCGTAGAGACTCTCCTACTTCCCAACCCTTTAACACCCTTATATATCTTGTATTCCTTTAAATCACAGTGGTGACGCACGATACCACCTAGATCATCAGCATTTCCTGTGATTCTGAAATAGTTTTTATTCGATTCCTACACATATTTCTGCAGTTAAATGAAAATATATTGTAGAATTTTAAATGATATGTAAGTGCCTAATATTTTAAGTAACTTTTCATATACTTATTAAAAACGAATACAAAATAGAATTTTTAAGAAAAAATTGATTATCTGCAGGATATTCTGCCGTATTTATGTAAAGTTTAGTACAGAGAGGTTTTCGATATTGCAGATTAGGAATTCAGATAAGGCCTGCAGATGCTCGGTCAGGATTCGACTGATTGATACAAGCATTGCTGTAAACTTATAAGATATGCTTTGTTTACAGACACATCATAGACCTCAGTTCCTAGTTAGCTATTTACGAACATAAACAGGGCGAAATTAAAATATATATAAAAAAACTCAGTATCAGATTTACAACATTGCAGGTGACATATCCATTATGGTTAACCGATTTTAGAGAAGTACCGTTAATCGTGGTGAAAATTTGTATCCAGTAGGCACTATTGAGTTTTTATGACTTGACAACAGAAACTTTCAATTAGTCAGGGGAATACCCATGAATGATGATTTTGAACAAAATTATTGTTTCTTTTCTAAATTTGATCAATCATGTCGGATCCGCCATCTTGAATTTTGACAACTGACCCCTATTTGTAATCAACCGCCCACGAATAAGTGGTTAAGTAGGTGCTTATGAAGAATTTTATGTTTTTCAGAACCTCTAAAATTAATAGTTATTAAAATGCGTTTATGAATGTTATAAAATATTTTTAAAACTTACAGATAATAATCTCCATGTTACAGAACGTAACTTTAAAGGAACACCAGACCAGGACAACTGTCGTAATTCATCTATGTTCAGCAATGAAGTTTCTAAGAGAACTTGAAATTTATCAACTTTACTTTCTCCATCTGGAAAATGTAAACAAAGACTAATTTTAAAAACTAACAATAATAATACCCGCTGCCAATCAATTGGCACTTAGCTTTTTTAAAGGGTACCCCTCGTTAAGATAGGTGAAATGCCCCAGACAACCAATTGTTTGGAGACTATACGTGGATATTAATATAAAAATAAAATAAGTTTGGAAAAATTGTCCCCTTCCCACCTCTCTCCAGAGTGAAGAAACTCATTTTTTAAATTTGAAAAAAATCAAGTATATGAGCAATTCCACCTAACTATTAGTTTAAAGGGGTAATGAAAAAATAAAAAAAAAAACTTATGGCACACTTCTAAGATTTTGTACACTTTCTTGTAGATATTCCGAAAGAACTTTTCTGCATATGTGCTTAATTTTTAGTGAACGCCATCAAAGTTAATAGGTTAAGTTGAATTTCAAAAAATCTTTAATAATTAATAACTGAATTTACATTTCAAGCGTAACAAAATAATCAATCAAAAGGTTAACTTTTGTTGTTTATTTTGAGTGAGCGTATTGCATTAAGATTTACAAAATATTTATTTTACGGTAATTTACGTCCCGTTCTGAGATTATAAAGGGAGATTAACTAAATCATTGTTTTATAATTTTTAAACTATACGATTATTTATGATATTTTCATTACTATATTATGATGATCTTGTAGAAAAATATGATTCATGTTTTAACAAATTTAGTAAAAAAAAATTATCATTTTACGATGTAAGTAATTTTAAAGCGTTATAATTCAAACTGACAAACTGTCAAAGTTCTTTCTATCGGTCTTACAGTCTATAAGCAATATTCCTTTTTAATGGTTATAATTCAAAATATTAATTTTATAAATATGCATGAAAATGATAGCATAGTCTAAATGAAATAAAAGCTTATATATTCATTGTATCGATGCGGCATTTTTTTTAGAGTAATTTCGTATTATGCTTATTTTCTGTTATATATCAGCTGCTATTTTCGCATTATCTAAAATTATTTTATATATCCAACATACATTTTTTACGAATGTTTTCCCGTAGAATACGATGGAGGTATAAGTTTTGTCGTAGCTAATTTCATTAAACGTGACAGGCCAAAAACCAGTAAAATAAGGAATTTTTCGAGTTTTCCACAGTGAAATTTTCAAAATGTTTAATGTTTGGTATTTTAAAAAACTATCTAAAAAATCAACTTGATGTGCAAAGTCATGTACGTGTAATGCTTTTCGTTTTTTTAATAGATATATTTTAATATCATTTATATTATATAAAGGTATACCGCGTGACACACTTAGCACGCACCACTTTTGACTTAAGTTTATTCGTAACTGGATAGAAAAATAAAATTGCAGCATGTCTCATTCGACGTTAAGATGCGATAAGAATTCAATGGTATAGCCAGAATTAATGTATAATTTTTGGTTCAAAAGATAAAAAATTTATTTTCCGAAATAAATGTTTTTTTGAATTGTAACGGGGCTGATTTACTCTCAGTGTGCAGTAACCCTATACTGCACACTCCTCTCTGCTGCACGTTGCAGTGGGAAAATCCTCTGATTTATCCCACTGTTCAGGATCTATCAGCTACCGTTGACAAATGCGAGACTCTCTTGTTGAGTCTCGCTTTCCGATGCTCGGACCAAAGATACTCGTGAGCTCCGTGCAAGGCTTGCTACAGACTTTTACTTGCTCAAAAAATGCATAGCAGATCCGCTATCTACTGTGCCCGCGGAGGCGGCGGTAAGCACGGGATATTAGGGAAAATAGGTACACCTCGTGAATAAAGAATCCGCGAATCTAAACAACGAAATATATTCTACAATAAAATGAAATACAATCAGATTCGCGAACCGATAAGGCAATTAATAGATTTGGCGCGCACACACTCACTCATACACGGATCGCCGCTGCGATCCGTCGCTGTAGTACAATAAGTACTTACTCGTGCTGCGCTTATTTCTCTCTCTCTCTCTCTCTCTCTCTCTCTCTCTCTCTATGATGTTGAGTATTGCACTGGCTGCAGTCCAGTGCAATTATCTGAGTTGTAGTGGCGGGCTACACGCACAACACTCACAACAACACAACAATCGCGGTTTTTCTCGTTCGAACGCGTCTCGTAGCTTTCGCGGCGGAAATCGATCTGAGGCTCGATGGCCCCCCTCTATCGCGCGCTAATTACAAATAAACGAATATCAAATTCAATCGTGAATTCGTTATACCCCTCTCCCAGACGCTGGATACCAGGATGGAGACAGCTCGATACCCTATGCTCGCAGACGACGTGAGGGTAGGAAAGGATCCTACTTGGACGGAGATAAAGGAATATCGAAATCAAATTCAATATTTCTTGAAAAATAGAAAAATAGAAAAATACTATTATTTATTGAATAGGGCACAGGAGGATACACTACTTATATCTCCTGTGCTCTCTAATGTTTGGGCATTTGAAGCTCTTCTTGACGCCCAGTGTACCGCAAATGTAACACCGGATGTCGTTCTGCTTTTCTTCACGGCGCCTTCTCTCTAAGGCAAGGCGCCGCTCCTCGTACTCCTCTTGTTCTTTGGCCCGCTGGAGAGCGAGCTCCGCTGCAGCGCGGTCCTAGCGCGCTTTCTCCAGGCGGGCCAACTCTTCAGCAGCCCGCTTTGCCTAAGCTTCTTTGCGGGCTGCGCATGTACGACGCACGCCATACACGGCGCGCATCTCCTAGCGCCGATTCTCTACTGAGACCGTCCAGCTACTGGTGCGCTGGACGGCCTCAGCGCCGTATCGCCTCCTCAGTTGGTCCAGGGCAGCAAACGCTTCTTCTTCCATACGGGCTGCCTGGCGAGAACGCTCCCTCGCTTCCCGTAGGAGCTGCTCCACTCTCTCGACGTCCCCGAGGAAGGCGGCCGCTGCTGCTGGTCCCCGTGACCAAGCCGAACGAACTTCTTCAGCGGCACAGGGGCCCGTACCCTGGCCCTAATCAAGGGGACCACCTCCCTGTCCACTTCGGTAATGGAGACCGAGGAGTCTATCTCCTCCTCGGCCCCAACGGCCAACTCATTGAAAAGTTGAGCGCACATGAGCAGGAATTCCTCTTTATCCATCCTAAAAACAAACAAAGGGGTTGGGTTGGGAAGATGAGAGAGATTTACGAGCAATTGGCTCGTGTTCGACGCGGAAAGAGATTCGATGGATCGATTACCAGGACACGCTTTCGCGAGCCCTTCGGTCGACCGGGCTTTCGCTTCGCATCCCAACCCTAACAGTTTTCGCAGCCTTCTCGGTACGTAGTTTCGCTCGCTTAATAGTTTTCGCGGCCTTCCGGGGCCTTCCGCGGGGCCGAGAGGTTTGAGGCACAGGATCAACCGTTACATCTCCCGTTGGAGTGTTCCTGACCTGTGCGTGCGCTGCGCTCGCTTGTGGCGGGTCGCCTAACGCCATCTCAACGCTCGCATCCAACGTAGGTCGAGTCTCGACGTCATCCTGTTCGGTCAAGTCCAACTTGACCCTCCTCCGCGACATACCTCTTAATTTGCTCGGCATGGATGGGTTTAATCAGCTGGCCGTCCATATCTTTAAGTTCATAGGTATTGGAACCTAGCTGGGCCGTTATCTCATACGGACTAGCAAATTTAGGAGCTAGCTTCGCGCTCAACCCCTGAGCTGCTGAAGCAAGAATCTTATTCTTCTTCCATACTTTGTCTCCAACTACAAAGTCAGCTGGCCTCCGACGTGCGTCATAATAGGCAGCCTGTCGGTCATGTGAAGCATCCGACTTACGACTCGCACTATCACGCAGCGTAACGAGCTCTTGGATTTTCCTTTTCCATCTATCCAGAGCTTCGTCTTACTGTTTATCAAGAGCAACCAATTCCTGATTTCTTCGAATTGTCGAAGGAGGCAATAGCTGCCTACCATTGTTCAATAGGGCTGGACTGGCTCCTACCGAACTATGCACAGCCGTATTGAAAACAAAGACAAGCTCTAGCAAATTCTCATCCCAAGTACGATGATTCTCTTCGATAAATGCCACTATCATCGTCTTTATGGAACGATTAACACGTTCCACTGGATTTGCTTGGGGATGATAAGGTGGCACCGTGGTATGGTGCACACCTCTCTCTACGAGAAAACTATCAATGACACGGTTTTTAAACTCAGCGCCATTGTCAGAGATGAAAACTTCAGGAGCTCCGTATCTCATAAAGACACGCTCATTGAGCTCCTTAAGGACGGTTTTTGCGTTGGCCTTGCGAATGGGGATTACCTCTACCCATCGCGTGAATAAATCTTGAAAAATTAAGATATATTCATAATTCTTCATAGACTTCGGCAAAGGACCCGTAATATCACCTGCAACAACTTGCCACGGTTTAGTGATAGTCCTTCGCCCCATTAATCCAGCCGGTGCTCGATGTTCGACTTTACACTGCTAACATACAGTGCATTGTCGAACATAAGCCTCTACGTCCTTATACATACCCGGCCAAAAGTATAAATTGGCCACTCGGGTGTATGTTTTCTCTCCGCCCAGATGACCGGAAGTAGGCTCGTCATGCCCCTCTTGAATAACTTCTTTCCGTTTCTCCATGGGCACGACGAGCTTCCAGGCATGATCATCACCTATAGTACCTTCTAAAGCTTCGTCCGGCTTATAGAAGTACAGGTGACCCCCGACAATCTTACTCTTAGGATTGCCAGTCGGGTCCTCTTCGACTTTCTGTACACAGCGCAAATACCATTCATCACGGGTCTCTTCGACCCATGATATTGTGCTGATAGTCAGCTCCTCGTTTTCGTACATCCGAGATAGAGCATCAGGCACATTATTAAGTGCGCCTTTTCTATGCTCGACTGTGTACGTATGGCTTTGCAATTCTAAGGCCCATCGTGCAAGTCTGCCCGTAGGATTGTGTGAACTACACAACCAACGAAGGCTGCTATGGTCCGTTATCACTTTGAACGCATAGCCCTCTATGTATGGCCTAAATTTCTTTATAGCCCATACTACGGCAAGACTTGCTCTCTCTCTGTCACACTATAATTCCTTTCTGCCGAAGACAGAGTACGGCTTGCAAATTCGAGCACTCGCTCTTCTCCATCTATAA
Source organism: Megastigmus dorsalis (assembly GCA_900490025.1). Taxonomy (NCBI): domain Eukaryota; kingdom Metazoa; phylum Arthropoda; class Insecta; order Hymenoptera; family Megastigmidae; genus Megastigmus; species Megastigmus dorsalis. Next base: position 5,418 of record UELU01137808.1, on the reverse strand, counting down.
TCTGAAGAAGTACTGCTCCTAACCCAGTATCGCTAGCATCTGTTTACACAGCAAACTGTACATCAAAGCGTGGGCGTTGCAGCACAGGTGCAGTTGCGATTACAGCTTTGATTTGATCAAAAGCTGCTTGTTGCTCTTCGAGCCACTCATACTTCCTAGCTTTTTTAGTCAGCTGGGTGAGTGGCTCAGCGATCGTGGCGAAATCTCTTAAAAATTTTCTATACTACGACGGATATTTTATAATCGGCTCGATCTTTTCTGGATCGGGCCGAAATCCGTCTCGATTGACTATCACACCGAGATATTTCGCCTCTTCTTGACAAAATATACTTTTCTCTCGGTTAAGAGTCAGACCTGCCTTATCTATTCGCTGGAACACTTGCTCAAGCCGCAATAAATGCTCTTCGAATGACTCAGTCGCGACAATGATGTCATCCAAATAACTAAACGCATACGGCTCAAGCTCTGGTCCAATCACTCGATCAATGAGTCTTTGAAAGGACGCTCCTGCTTGACTTAGTCCGAAAGGCATTCTTTTATACTGAAACAGGCCCATCCCAGGCACCGTAAATGCGGTGATGGGCCTTGATTCCGGCTTCAATGGAATCTGGTGGTAGGCACTGCTCGAGTCAAGCGTAGATATATATCTGGCTGACCGGAGCTTGCGCAGGATGTGATCCATAAATGGCAATGGATAAGCATCTGGCTTAGAAACGGCATTGACTTTAATTGCCGTTACTCTTTTTCACCATCACGATTGGACTGGCCCAACCGCTCTCAGATGGCTCAATTATTCCTGCCTCGAGCAACTCCTTGACCTGGCGGTGCATCTCCTCTTCGATCTTTTTAGATACAGGATAATGTTTTTGCTTAATGGGTCGAGCTAAACCTACATCTATTTCATGCTCCACCCACGTAGTACACCGAAGTATACTCTCTGGAGCTCTAATAGCTCGATCAAGCAACCGCTCAAGCTACTCTCTCTCAGCTGACTCCACGTCAGCGAGTCCTATGGCGGAAACAGCTGTGACTTGCCTCTCGCTAGGCCCAGCCATTTCGAGATCAACATGCCTGTTTTCATCCTTGAAAAACAGTTGATTCATGCAAGGATCCAAGATTGCCTTAAACCATCTCCTAAAGTTGACTCCGACATAAAAGTCAGAGTCCCACTCAGGCATAATAGCCACTGTTACATCCTTTTGGATCTCTGCGATCTCGAAAGGTAAGCTAACATAGCCTACGATGGACGAGCAATAACCATTTTCCATTCTCGCCCTGCTGCCATAACTAGGTCGGAACTCTCTGCCACATGCACTAGCGATCTGTAATCTTACTGATCCCATCATAGTGCGGGCGGCTCCTGGATCATATAATGCTCGAATCCTGTAGCCACCAGTGTGCACTTGGAGCCACCAACGGTCTTCGCTCTCATCAGGATTCGAGCATCCTCCTATTGATTCCTCTGGCTGCTTAGAGGTCCTCATAACTTCTGAGCAACGCTTATCAGCCTCTTCGGCCGATTCGGAGGTCTTAGGCGGCGTTGTAGGAGCCACAGAGACCTCTACTGCGTGCTCCTTTTCTCGTTTCCCGCCAAGTTATTCAGGCAATATCTCGCCGCATGCCCCGGCTGATCGCAAACAAAGCACGTGAATGGTTTGTTCACTCTCCGGGGACTAGGTGAACGAGAACCGCCACCCTGCTCTGTTCCAGAGCCTTTATCCCTAGGCGGGCTCTGCTTGCCCCTTGGCTTAAAATACCCAGGCCATTTCTTAGATTCTCGCGGAGACTTGCTCCGCGAGCGATCCTTCATCTCTGCTCTTATAGCCTGAACCTCCTTTAATACTTGAGCCAAGTCCGGCATACCCCGCGGCGCTTGGCTCACTGCGGCTACTTTTGTCTCTGCTGCTGCAGAGACACTAGGCTTAGCCTTCTGCGGCTTCTGCTTCTCTCGGTAGCTCCATCAATGACTCTACGTCACGCGCCTCTGCGCGACGTACCATGCACTGAAGCTTTGGCAGCATATTCCGGTGCATGATGTCTAGCTGTGCCTCCAGCCTCGGCACAGGAACTTGCTTTAATACGATGGCCTGCAAGTACGTGATAAAATCCCATACAGGCTCATCCTGCCCTTGTGTCCTCGCATTGGCTTCTGCTATCAGGCGCTGCTGAAAGCCTTTATTTGCTCCGTACCACCTTTCAGCAGCTGCACAGAACTCAGCCCATGTTCTCCATTTGTCACGACCATTTCTGTACCAAATGGCCGCAACACCAGTCAATAATTCTGACAGAGAGGATAGCAATTCCTCTTCTGTCAAATTGGCCAATATCCTGCATTCCTCGACTCTCGTCAGAAATATGTCTATGCTCTGGTCTTTATCACCAGAGAATCGAACTTGCCATTTTCTGACAATATGGCCTACGTCTCTGTTCGATGAGCGTTAATGAGAGTTATTCTCCTGCAATAATCTGGTATTGGATCTGAGCACATCACCTGCACTCAGATCCATCGTTTCGGTGCTCATACTCTCTGGTACATGGCTACCTGAGAGATTTCCCCTCCCCCAGGCTGCGCCTAAACCTCGAGCATCGGAAACTACTGGGGCCACTCTTGGCACCTGTGTATCCTCCAGGAGACTGCTATTTTCAGGATACTGAGTGTAAGTCTCCTGGAAATTTACATGCGCCCTTCTCTAGGCTATGGTATCGGCCTGCATCTCCGGATGCAGGCCAACTCTTGGTGTCCTCGGCAATCTTGCACTTCGGCTTTCTATCCTTGTACTAGAAGCCACTCTGCGATTTTGCTCTTCCTGGTGCATGCTAAATTCTGGCGCAGTTGGCCTCAACTGGCCTCTGCCGCTTTGCACCTCAGGAGCTATTGCCTTCCACTCTGCCTCTAGCACTGCATAGCGCAGAGAGACATCTCTTACGCTTTCGTGCAGCATCGCCAGTTGTTGTTTAAGTTCGGTGAATATATCCAATATATTCACCGAATTGTCATTTTCTGGGACTGACGCAGGGTTCCTGTCGTTCTCACTTCTGCTCCCTATTACTGCGTCAATTCCATCAGACCTAGAATTATTTTGTGGCAGCTCTCCTCGCTGCCTACCTTTCTCCTTCTGTTCATCTTCGGAGCTCTCTTCACGGAGCTCCGAGTTATGACGTCCGTCTGATACAACCTCCACCTCTCCTTCACGACGAGATTTGCTCAGTGCATACAACTGAGATTCTCTTTCCTCATCCCATTCTCTCCAAATGGGATCTTTTGCTAACAGATGTACAGGGTGTGTACTATCATGACTTGCATCATTGTCATCAATTGCCGCCCCTGACACTTCAAAGGATTCCTTCTCTATGTAGGCCCGACGCAGCTCTTCTCGCTGCATCAGGGCCTTTAACTCGTCCGTCTCGTACGTAGGTTCAAAGTCGGCTGCTGAGTACTCCCCCAACAGCCACTTCTGCAGACGACCTTTCTTGGCGAACTGTAAGCCCTCACGGCTTAGCTGTAACGCAGATAGAGCTTCTTCCAGCTCTTCGCCCTCCATGCTGTAGCACCAGCCTTCTAGGGCTCTCTGCGTTGTATCGGCCATTTTTAATGGAATTTACACAGAGAAACGTGCTCGATTCCCAAAAATCTGGTGTTCGATTCTCTCTCTGGAGTTCGAATCTCACTACGTGCACTAGCTTATTATCACTAGTGCACCTTTCCAGACTTGCTCGTGCAATTATTCGACTCAAGCCGCGTTCGAATCTTGAACGCTTGAGTTCGAATCCTCGTCTGCCCGAGTCTAATGGCTTTCTGTGCACTAGCTGTCCTTGGTAGTGCACTTCTTCTATCCTCTTGTGATGCACAGGCCGCCCCTAGCCTGTGCTTTCGCCGAATACTAATCTTCGGGTTCGAACCTCGCTATGCACAAGTTCGAACTCTTCTTTTGTTCGAACTTCTCTTGTAGTGCACATTCGAACCCCGCTCCATTTAGCCTCTCGAAACCTGTGATCGCAGGTTCGAATCCCGCCAGTGGTGTGCTGATATCGCTTCCGTATGCTCTCGGGAGAATATATCCAATCTAGCGAATTTTTGCTTAACAACCAAAAAAAAAAAATTTATTCCGCGAAATCCAATCAATTAGTTCATAAAACTAATCAATCGAACCACAAAAAAATAAAAAATTCTCCCACGAGCACTGTACCGCTATTTTAAACCAATAATAAATATCACAAAAACATAAAAAAAAAAATTTCTGTGATGTGCCTCACTCGTCTGGTCTACTTACAAAAAATAAAACAATTATTGTTCAACCACAAAAAAACTAAGCAAAAACAGTAAAAAAAAATTTTTAAACTGTTTTACCGACAGTCACTTGCTCTATTTTATCGGTATCAGGTGGATTATTACTAAATAATCCACCCAGTACACCAACCACACGAACCACTCTGACGAGTGAAGCACCTCACGCATAAATATTACAACAATATTTAAACGAATTAAAAATTTATTTATTATATAAATATTTAACGCTAGCACACCACTAGCATCGCTGCACACGGCACATACCACTGTGCACAGCCTTCAGCTGCGAGTACAAGGCATCCACTTGGTGTGGAGCTCACACAAGCGCTGGCTCTCCCACCGCTCGCGCCTCTCCTCACGGAGCGCGCCCCTCTCGGCTCTCTCTAGGCCGTAGTTGCCGGCTGACTTGCCTGCGCAGCTGAGTGGACTCGCGCTCTCTCTCACTCTTATGCCGCGTACAGTGTATCCACTGTAGCGAGCACCTCGGCTCTCGTGCCTTGCTGGCAACGAAGGCGCTCGCTGGCTACAGTGCACTGCAGCCGGCGTATTTCCTCTCTCTCGCACTCACGCAAGCGCTTACACGTGCCGGGCTATGCTCTTACCTATAGCTCCGGCGCATGTAAAGAAAGTCGCTTTGACTTTGAGCGCTTTTATGTCGCGTGCCTTCTCGATTTAACGCGCCTATAATTTTAACACGTATATTGCTTGAAATATTATTCGAAATAATATTCGAAATAATATTTCAAAACTGCTGCCGAACTCAACTTTTTCGACAGCTGAAATCCGTATCTTTACTGATACGTGATCTCAGCACAAATACATGCGCGCACTACCTCCTCAATACTATTTTCCGCGCCTAAATTCCGAAACCAAACACGTTAAGGGCGCCAGTTGTAACGGGGCTGATTTACTCTCAGTGTGCAGTAACCCTGTACTGCACACTCCTCTCTGCAGCACGTTGCAGTGGGAAAATCCTCTGATTTATCCCACTGTTCAGGATCTATCAGCTACCGTTGACAAATGCGAGACTCTCTTGTTGAGTCTCGCTTTCCGATGCTCGGACCAAAGATACTCGTGAGCTCCGTGCAAGGCTCACGAGTCCAGCTTACTCAGAAAATGCACAGCAGATC
>UELU01137807.1:7751-112355 GCA_900490025.1 Megastigmus dorsalis | reverse complement strand
ATATATATCTATATATTTATGAATATATATATATATATATGCACTTCTCAAGCCCCACCAAAGCTCTGAGACGGCCAAGGGGATAAAGCTATGGAGAAGGAGAGAGGGAGAGGGAGGTAGGAAGATAGAGAGAGAGAGGGAGAGAGAGACTCTAATGGCTCGGATAACTGGCGGACTTGAATTATCCAGTAACCGGAGCCGCGGACTAATGATCCCTCTCTCGCGCGCACGACGTCAAGTATGCTCGAAAGGGTCAACTCTCTGTCTCTCTCTCTCGCTGGCTGGCTGGCTCCACCTCACTATCAACGTGTTCCGTCGTGCGCTATATGCGTGCCTCTATATCTCGCTGCTGCTGCTGCTGCTGCTGCTACTACTCCTGGAGCTTGGAGCTGCTCTTAACCCCTCCGACAGTCCATCGATCTGCCTCGCATAGTGGGTCGCAATTGCGTGGCCAAAAAGGCGGCGGTATAAGGAGCTGCGAGCGCCGACTATAGAAAATCAAGCGCCGAGGGTTATTCGTTACGACGCGTAATTATCCCGAGATAGGAATTGATTGCCATGACGATTGACGCGGGATTTCGGGTTGGGTTCGATCGGTGCTGTGTCATCGGCAAATGTGCCGCGGGAGCTCGGGATGACCATCTGATTTGTGATTATCTCGGAGCCGGCAAAGTTTTCCTACTGATTCGAGCCTGCGCCCGTGGGATATGTTTATCAATTTATTTAATTTCAAGGGTAGCAATTCGACAAGTGCGTTATTGATACTTTTGATAACAGATCCTTGACATTATCGATTCTTATATTATGGACCTTGACTCGTTAATAAAGCATTATTAGAAACTTGCCGTTTAGGAGGTGATAAAGTTATCGACGAGTTTTTTTTTTGAATCTTCAACTTTTTCCAAGTGGCCATCTGCCAAGTTGTTATATCGCGCAGATGGAAGCAGGTGATGGTTAGAAGTAGCCTATAGGCGAATATAAGCCAGCAAAATGAGGAAGAAATTCCTAGCACTCGAGTACGGCATTGTCTTTGAAGTCTCCGGAGCAACATGTGGTCGAGCCTTATTGTGCACTCTGCGAATGGCTTTTTCCCTCCATTTCGACACTTGCGACGATTTAATTATCCTCTACATTGATTGACAGTAATTACTTGACCTGAATCCTGCTAAATTTCTACACTCGAAGCTCTTGTATAAGTGGTACTTTCATTCATTTTCAGAAAACTTTTATTCTTTTCTTGTCTTCGTCAAAGATCTTTCAACTCTGCGATTTAATTTCAACTCATCTGAAAATTATCGAGGCCATTTGAAGTTGATGCACTAGACTTAACTTTTTAATAATTCGTTCGAGAATAATAGGGCCAATTCGATTAATTAAAAAATAATAGAATAAAATCGATATGATTGAATTTTCGTATTTTAATAGTATTTAATTTGTGAATTTATAATGTAATGTTCTAAGCCAATTAGCTTATTACGTTGAAAATAGCAAAGTAAAATCTTATAGAAACCCCAAGGGAACAAAGAGAAAATATAATTTAAATTTAGCAGCTTAAGTTTTTAACGCAATGAAATCTTTTGTTATCTACCTCTCAAAGTAATGAAAAATGCAGCATTTTCATCGAATGTAATTTCATTCATAATGAAAATCGCAATCCTGACAATTAATGGAGCCATAAAACGAAGTATTAAAAATGCTAGTATTATCCGAGATTGACGCACCTTTTAATAAATAATACGTTGGTAGAACAAAAGATAATGAAAATATTATTGGGAAAACCTTGTATATTGATTTAAATTAAAATAAGTTGTTAATAACTAAAATTGAGTTAATATTGATTGAGATGATAGAATTTAAAAATTAAATTTGAATGATGCTATGTTCATGAATTCTGCTAATAATTAGCTTCTACATTTGAATCTTTATTTACCCAATATTTTTATAGAGAAAATAATTAATTATTGATAAATGTAATGAGTTCTTTGAATAGAATGAGTAGAGAAAATACAAAGTTTTTCTTCCCCACGTTAGTATAAGAACTGCTCTTTCTGTCATAACCGCAAGAATAGAATAGGAAAAAGCCCTGCTGATTAAATCATTAATCTGCTCGGCTACAATTAACCAGAATCCCGTTACTAATCCATCAAAAAGCGATCCACAGGCACTAAGTACATTAACGAAGCCAAATAAACCGTCAGCGCCTCGTGAAGTAGTATAGCGAACGAGCCGCAGACACACGAGTCTATATACTCCGACCCCCAAGGCTGATTAGCAGCAGTAGCTGGCACGTGAAAACATGCGCGCGAATATCATCTTAGCCTTCGTCCAAGTGGATAAAAGGTCAACTACTGGGCACGGAGATGGAGATTTGCTCGTGGCTCCCTACCGGACTATAATTAGCGATTTGAGCTCTGGCAGCAAGTGCGGCGACAAGAGGACCGAATGGTCGGCCGCCGATCGAATGGCTTGCAGCGCTATGCGGATTAAGTTGGTCGTCGTGGAGAAGGGGGATTCGGAAAAGCTGATTAGAGCGCGTCAGTAGGAGTTACGTCGCTCGGAGGGTAGGGCTTGGCAAATTGCAGAAACCCTCGGCCTGACTCTGTTTGTAGTTACAGTCGGGGGAGCGCTCGCGCCGCCAACATATATAGAGACGTCCAACTGTCCCCGAGGAGCGTTTATTCTTTCCCGGCAGCTTTCCTTTACTTCCTTCGCTTGCTTTCTTTTTTCTTTCCTTTCTCCCCGTCTTGTTTTTCCCGGCACGCGAAATAAGGCACGGAGCGACGAGCGGCCTACAAATGACGTAGGTATACCGATGGAGACCCCTCGAAAACTCGAATCAGAGGCTGCCGGACCTTCTCTATTTTTTTTGCTGGTCCCTCCTACCCTGCACGTTCTCCTGCTCTCGATTTCACTCTCTCCCTCTTTTTTTTCTCCCTAGCCGTCGTTTCTTTTTTCTATCGTCTATGTGTGTACTTCTCGGACGTGTATTTTTTTTCGTCGGGCGGCGCTCGATCGTCCTCTCGATTTTCTCCCCGGTAAGGCTACGAGGTTAACCGATATATGGGTGGAACAAAAAGGGCTTAAAAAGTTACGTGGGACGAGAAATATTTTAATATGAGGGGAGAAGGGAGAGAAGGAGAAATCGATGCCACCGAGCAGAAGATTGCTTTTTAATATACCTGATAATCTGCAGACGAGAAGCTTGCCAAGATTTATCCTTTTTCTCTTGTTTTCTAATACCTCGGAGCTTTGCTCGTTTTTGTCGCGTAATTTTTTAAATTCTCATGTGAATATTACGTTCTTTCGAATCGGATGAGCGACATCGATTTATCGGGCACAGCCAAGTATTTCGATTTAAGTATTAATGTTTTTTTATTATTGATCAATAAATATACGACATATTTCAATCGATTTTACATAAGTAGAGAATACACTTAGTAAGCAGTTTGTAAAATTTAATATGCGTAAAACTGTTTACGCGCATACAGATTTCCAACTTTAACTTATATTGTGAAAGATTAAAGATATTATTATTTTTCCTCGATTCCAGGGCATTGAAAAGTTTTCCACCAAAGTTCGGAAAACTTTTCGGAGAAGCCACTGCGAGTATATCCGCAAAAATATTTCCAAACTACGCGCAAAAACAGATAACGGGGACTACTAATTTTAAAGTGAATGCAAACCGAGCTAAGAAAGTGCAACTTGCATATCCAATTGCCACGGAGACGTACATCGTTACGCATTAAAAGTTTCCTTGGCGGGGGGGTCACGGAGCCCAGGCTCGCACACACACACTCACGCGTACTTCCGTTACGCCAATTTTCAAAGTTGAAAATCCAATGAGGCTAACGCCCTAATACTCAAGACGCGGCAGCCTTGCGTCCAGAAGAGAAGAAGAGTGAAGTGCATCTATTTATCCGTGGAGAGCTCGGTGCAGCTCGACATAACGAGGTGGAAATGACCTGGCAAAGGCTCACCGTCTTCGGGTGGGAAAGCCTGTGTCTTCGAGCCCGGCCAGCTATCTTGTGAAAACAAAGAGGGAGAAAAGAAGAGGGGGGAATGGAGAGAGAGAGAAAGAGAGAGAGAGAGAGAGAGAGAGAAAGAATAGCTGTCTCTACAGGTAATGCGCCCTTTGAGCGAGAGGAGATCTCTTATCGTCGTGTTCGCCGCAAATGGTCCTCGCGTAGTTGCACGAACTCTCGGGGTGCCCTACCTTTGTAAACTTTTTGGTCATTTACGCGGCGCGGCTCTCTGTTTCCCTTTCTCTCCCTTTCTTTTTGATGCGATGTCTTTTCTTTCCGAGCTACACTTTCCCGCTCCCCTGTCTCTATAAATACAACTGCTTAACTCCTTTCAAGCCTCCATTGTTTGCGGCGGCGGCGGCAGCGGCATCTCCTTTCACCCCCTCTTTGTTTTCCGATGTCCGAAAAAGGGAAAAGACAACCGAGCGGGAGAGAAAACAAAGTTTCGGCTTCCTCCTTTCTTACGCTCCTTCGTTCCTTCGATAAACGTATAGCTCAGTGCCTCCAAGGGAACTACGAATACGCGATTACTTCTCCCTGTCCCGAGCGCTGCTCGATACCGTCGCAAAAGCTCTTACTCTTTCTCCCTCTCTCTCTCTCTCTCTCTCTCTTTCTTTCTTTCGAATTCGAACTATGGTTATGGTCGCTCGTTCCATCTGACCGAATCGAACAATATGACAATCGCCAAGATCCGAGTCTTTCCGTACGATTTGCTCAGCTTTTCTGGATAAAGTAATCGGATACTGACTCCCTGAGTGGAGAGGATAGACTTTTTATAGCTCTATATAGTCCCCCTACTCTCTCTCTCTCTCTCTCTCTCTCTCACTCTCTCTGTGTGTATGTGTGTGTGTGTGTATTATGCTGCCACCCTCGCGCAGCTCGATCATATCGGTATAGTAGCCCAAAAACTGCGAGACGCAGCGATTCTTTTTTGCTCCACTTTTCGATCTTTAGGCTTCTTTCTTTTTCATTTTCCCTTCTTCCATAAATACGAGCTGGTCGCGATATTGTCGACAAGAAGATGAAATATATCTGCACGAGAGCTCCGGTTTGCCCAGATGTTTTACGATGTCCGATAAGGATTTCTGCTACGGTCGAAACTGCTTTTTTGCGATTCGTCATTCGAGGAATAACGTTTTTTATCAAGCCGAAATATAAGGTGAATAACGCATGTCTGAGAAACCTGTTTCGATTAATGAGAAGTAGTCGTATTTTGATATGTTTCACGTAATCTTTTCAGAATTGTCAAGTGTCAAAGTACTTTCACTATTTTCACTATTGTACACTGTTTTAGACTTAAAGGCCAAGGTTATCCAGATGAAATCAGAGGTGCCGAGCTTACACATTTGAATAACAATAAACCAAGATCAGAATTCAGTTTTCAAAGATGTATTACTCGCTTTACGAAAAGGTTCAAAGTAAACGCCCTAGGTGTATAATTAAACGGGAGAAAGGTATAAAAGAAGCGAGGGGACAAAACCGAACGACATGTTAAACGGAGAAAACGGACACGGTTACGTAGACGAGCTACCGAGACACACGTATGTATGTGTATATAGAAGGAGCCGGGCAGAGAGGGGGAGGGGCAAGAGAGAAAGGGAGAGAGAGAGAGAGAGAGAGAGAGAGAGAGAGAGGGCAGAGGAGGGAGGAAACGGAAGACGAGCCTGTTGGGAAAAGCGAGGTCCAGCACGTAGAGAGAAGAATCAAGCGGGAAATACGACAGTTGCAATAAAAGCAGCCCTCAAGGGCTTTCCGCGGCTCCAGCAAATAAATACATCGACCTCATCACATTCTGACGGCGAGCTTTACCCGCGTATATATTTCTCTCTCTCTCTCTCTCTCTCTCTCTTTCTCGCACACACACAGACACAGGCACGCACACATATACACGGTCGTATCATTCGCCTGGTATAGTTGCGGGCTCGCTTGGTTTATGCGATTTTTCTCTTCGAAGGGAAAAAGGAAGGGACAGTAGCAACTACTATTTTTCAGCATCAGCCACGCGAAGAAAGAGAGAGAGAGAGAGAAAAGAATTGCCGGGGATCGCTTAAAAGACCATATTTTTGCTTTTCTTCCTCTCCGCTCATCTCGAGGGAAAATCGCGTTCATACGATCGCGTTCTGTGTTATTTTTTTTCTCTCTCTCTCTCTCCCTCCCACCTGCCACTTCTTATTTCTCTTGTTTCTTTTATCTTTCCTGTATCTGCTTTTTTTTTACTTGCGCGTCCACCGTTCGGGAGCGTCGAGGTATCGATTGCGAGTCCAGTTTTTCCCGTGTAAGGTGTTCTCGGAGCTCCCATGTGCGCGATCTATTCTTCGAGCCGTGGGCATGCAAGAAGTGACTACGTATAACAATTGCGAAACTGTGCCTGCGGAGAGAAAAGTCGCCGACCCGCCACCCCCCGACGAAACTTTTTGTCGTTAAACTTGTCGGCTGCTGTTGGTCGTTATATCGCGACGCTACAGCGCGTCTTCGCTTAGGGATTGACATTTTTAAAGGTGGCGAGATGCGACCGATAAGGATTAGCTTTAAGGCTAAAGTATAACAGTTGAAAAAAGTGTCGGGAGGCGATTTGTATCTTATTTATCAAATGTAGCGTTTGTCCTTGATCCGGACGCAAGATCTAACAATGTTTTAAGCGTCCGTTTCGCCTGACCTAACACGGTTACTTTCTACTTACGTCTCCTATTTTATCACATTATCCACGACGGGCAACGTAGTTTTACACTGAGTTCATGCATTGAAAAACTTGAACGTTTGCGTAATCTCTCCTATTGAAATGGTACTAATTAATTTTTAATTGAAGAGCTGAAATACTCTTCGAAGGATTGAATCGGTTTAAAACCTCGTTATATCCATATTCTCTTGATTCTCAACCCTCGACAGCTTCCCTTTATCCATGATAATAAAGATAAAATAAAGTTTTTTAACAACCAGCCTTATTTAATAAGCGATCGATTTCCTTCCTTTTGAATAAAATAAATCTCCATCAAGTCGGGGATAACCGGTAATTCTTGTATAAATCCAATGCGAGTCAATGCGAAAAATCTTATCAAGCCTTATATTCTCGCGCTCTCTCGCTGTTTGACGTCTCACCGGTTACGAAAGAGGACGTATTTTCGAAAAACAATGTCGGCCGCTTTATCCGCCGAGCAGCTAGCGGCGCGATAAAAAGATCAAGTTCCTTTGAAGGGAATCATTTTAACGACTTGGGGAGGGCGGAGCTCGCGTGTCGGGGCACGTGCACCGCTGCGCCAGCACCGCCGAGCGCACCGACCAGAGTAGACTTCCCTCGTTATTATTATACTCTCTCTACCTCCCTATACCTCTCCCTCTCTCGTTCGCTCCGCGAGAGCACGTGCACTTTGCCGGGGCATGAGATTAAACGGCACCGAGTGCTGCGTTATGTAATCGAGTGATCCGTAGTTATGTAATTTCCGTGCATTGCCGTCGTGCGCGACGCAACAATTTCTCGCGCGCGAGCTTCGGCTGCAGGTAGCATGGCCGACGATAAAAATCGCTCCTCATTAACTTCGCATTGCCATTTATTTAATTAATACTTACTGCTCTTCCCTTTCTCTAGTTTTTAAATCATTTTCTCGGTTCGCCGCGGCTGCACCAGCAGACCCAGGTCTTACCGAGTCCGAGGCGGCACAATGCTACTTTAATTAAAAAAAGCTAACGGCCTCCGTGCGGAGCTGCGCAAGTAAACTGCCGCTTGTCCATAAAATAAATAAAGCGATTAAAATAGTCTCAGTCTGCTAGCTTTTCTACTTTTTTAATAATTATACTCCTTAAAGGCTCGGCGAGTGGAAAGCCCCTGGTGAAAATGCTACTTTAATTGAAATTTATTAGGCTGAATTCTTACTGTAATTAGAGTGGCTTTTAGCGCAAGGAATTTCATAATTATACACGGTGTAGCGCGAATCGATTCACGTTTAAAGCAGTATTCAATAAATTGTAGACTTGTTGCGAGCAAAACGTTCAAGTTCGAAAAAGCAATTGGAACGGCTTATTGACGTAATCTCGATCTAAACGATGTGTCGTGCACATATAAGAAAACGGGGGGGGGAATTTGCTTGAACATCAATCAATCAGAGAATAGCGAGGACGTGTGTTATTCCCTATCTAATGATTCTAGAGCACTCGGTTAGGTAAACGCACTAGGGGGATGATTGAAAGTCCTTCGGGGACTACTATTTACCGCGTAAATCCGAGACGATCGTCGTAGCATGCGCACACGCACATACACATATACAGAAGCGCCGAGAAATTCAAATTCAAATTCTTATCGCGATGCTAGCATGGCTTTTTCCTCAGCAGTTCCTGCAGCAGAGAGAGAGAGAGAGAGAGAGAGCGAGAGAGAGAGAAGGAAAGAGGAGAGGGAGAGATCCGACGGCCCCGCGCAGGGACATAATCGGGTTTCTCGAAAGTAAGCTGTTTGCAAGTACGAGCTGAAAAGTAAATATTGCTGGAATGTGATCCGCCGGGGCAAATGTTTGCCCAGTTGGGAGGGTATAGTTGAACGCAGACGACGCACGTGTACACTCGGTCCAATAACGACGTAGATGCGGTCACATACATGGACACGTGACTCCCACTCTCTCGCTCTTTCTGTGTCTGTGTGTGCGCGACGCTCTATTTATGTATACGATATATGTGGCCAATTCCAAAGCAAACGGAAATTATTAAATTTTCTTTTTCTGTCACGAGAATACTGTCTAATTGTATCAATTACGGGAAAATCGAGTTTACAGAAAAAAACGTTCATATTCACATAGTGATAGTTGCGATTAGAATTTTTTAATAAGCGCTCTTTCGAAACTAATTTCGCGGAATTTGAAAAAGAAAAATCTTTACAAGTCATTAAAATGCGAAGATAAAGTTCATAATTTGGAATTTTGGGTCGTTTACACGTAACAGATTCTATACTCCGAAATTTCTTCACTACAAACTTTTCTAACCTGCAGATCCTTAATTTTCTCATTTTTCTATTTTTCACCTGCGTAAAAATCCTTGTAGTGCAAGAGTGAAATTCTCGCGTTCATATAACATATGTTTGTAGCTTCGGTATCGTAGATGTTATAAAATTTTATACTTTCGGAAAATGCTTTTTTTTTCCTTTGAAGTAGGTATAAAAAGTATCCTTCATATATTGAACAAAACTCATTTGGATTTTTCAGCTTGAAATAGAAGATAATATACGCTACATAAATAAATAATTTAATTTAAAATTTCATGTACCGTTTAGTATAAAAATTACTTTTTGAATTATTAATTGTTGTATGCGTGTAAATAGAAGTTATACATGCGAAGGATTAGTATACAAAGAAGAATGAATAATGAAAAACATTTCATATTCATGCAGAGTCATGCTGTGCTAGTTTATATGAAAACTTCTTTAGTTTCCAAATACTCTTCACGTTTACGCATACACGTCTAGTGTTGTTCAAGTAGGTAAAATTGTTATGATGCTAGTCGCATATTTTAAGACGTGTTAGTACTTTTCGTTTTATATTCATATGACCCAAAAATGAAATAAGCTATTTTCGAAAATAACGATATAACCAATTTGAAAAATCATAAAACAGTTCAATACAGCATCTCTCTGCTGAAGCACGAAAAGATAGTAATTTATTGGCTTTGCAATGAAATAAAAAACAGGTGTGTCGCTCGAGAGAAAAGGAAATCGCATTGCGCAAAAGTGTACTACGAGTCGGGGGGGGGGTAGAAAAAAAAACTATTCCACGCGTACACGTAGAAATTCAGCGTAGGGAAGAGCGAGACCGAGAGAGAGAGCGCGAGAGAAAGAGAGCTTTACTCGACTTCTCCTCGCGCTACGTATCAGCGAAATTGAGATTTTATACGAGGCCCTGCGAATGAAAGACGCTTAATGGAGTTTTACGTCGATTCGCTGGAAAGCACCGGTGCGCACCGGCCGGCCGAGTCTAAACCTTTCCCGCCGAACGCGCTTCTCCTACTGCAACTATAAAGCATTGGACGCGATCAATTGAATGTCTCTCTCTCTCTCTCTCTGCTTCTCTCTCGCTTTCTCTCAGCTCTTTCTCTCCTCTGGGGACGCTACTCGTTACATCAAGGAGCCTCACGATAATAAGCCAACTCTCGTATTATACCGGCCCTGCAGGATGTCGAGGATAAAGCCGGCGCAAAAAGCAATAGGAATCGAGCCACCGCGGCTGGTATAGCTGTAGTGGACGATCGCCGCGATGCGCCGGCCCGAGAGTCCGAGCTAACGCGTTAACCTTTTCTACTTACCGCGGCACATCCCCCCAGAGAACTGGCTAACAAAGCTACACGCGCTAACACTGGATTGTATACGCGAGCCCCCGTTTAGTTCAAAACTAAATTAAAGAAACACTTTGTTTCATTGCATTTCGTAGATTGCTGCCAGTGTGTGTACTGCGGCGGCCGCGGAGGAGAAATTCGAGCGCTCGAGCTGAGTTATAAAAATAGAGGAGCCTGCCGAGGCATGTTTATGCGAGGCTCGAGTATAAAGAGCATTTTTTAAACCGCTTGTTTATTTTCCTTTTACTCGTGGCGTTATAATAGACATTTTTATAGTTGAAGCTAGAAAGGTCGTGCTCACCCTACCCACCCCACCTCCCCACCCCCTCGCCACCGGTTAAAGTATAAATAATGTCGCGCGCCGCTCCACCCGTCGAGACCACTAACTCGAATCCTACAGGTTTATACTACTGTCGCCCTGCAGATTGTATCAGTACTACTTAAAAGCTATGCACAACCTTCTGTAAATATTGCGGTATTTCTTATTCTTATTCGGCTGTTTGCGGTATAGCGGATAATAGATACAAACTTTTCTTAGCAACTTTTAGAGCGTGCTTGAATCCATTATTATTATATATATATATCAGCGTGTAAGATTGATATTCGGTGCATATATAGCTGATAAAAAAAGTTTATCAACAGCCTTTCCTCCAACTCGAGAGCTGCTCAAGCGTAAAATCCTGAAATTCAGCTGCGCGCACAAAACTTGTCTTGAATCAGCACGAATCTTTCCTTCGTTCCGGACGCGCTGGAGGTGTAAACAGTGCTTGCAAAAAAAAAAAAAGAAAAATAAAGAAATAAAGAAAAAAATTCGACGTACCGGATTTCCATGAAGAGCGCGCGTTGACACGCGAAAAGTGCCCGATGCAAATCTGAGCAGCGCTTACTGTCCGTTCCCTCGCGCTCCCTAGTCCTAGATAGACTTTTCCTGTCAAAGTTCTTCTTGGGGGTTGGCCGCCGCCGCCGCAGCCGCCGCCACTGCCGCTCTAGCAAGAAAGTTGGCCTGCACTTTTAATCGCGAGGAATTTCACGCGGCGCGGGGCTGTCGCTTCTCGCTTCCCGGCGCTTCTCACTCGAGCGGCATGCCACGAGACCAGGCCTCGCTATACATGCAGGGAGAGGATGGCAAGTCGAGAGCACAGCAAAGCCAACGTCAAAGAGCTCATGTTTAAAATTTGCATAAAGCCGTAAATACGATGCTCGGTGCATCGTCTGCTTCCTGCGCTGATATGCTCTCCGCCGCGGCGTCCTATTATATTTGTCCTAGCCTTATCCGGCCGGTTATGAAGTCACTTTGCGTCTCTCCTCCAGCTCCCCGGGAAATGTATACGCGTGTGTTTACGCGGCTGTTTTCGGTTATATTTGCCAGAGACGAGAGGATCGAGAGAGAGAGAGGAGAGGAGAGGAAGAGGAGAGGCAGAATGGAATAACGGCACTACTCCGCCTCTATTCCGGGCGCAACAATAATGCCTCGCCGCGGCTTATTATATTATACCGGGGGAAACAAACGAGCGCGTGGCGGCGCATCAGAGTTTTCGCGGATATGAAAGCGGAATGAGCGGGGGAAAAAACGTGGAGTGCCTACACGCGCGATATGGTCAATACAGAGGAAATAAATTCTGGGGACTCGGGAGTCAGTGGACAAGTATCGAGATGCATATTTAGATAGAAAATTGGATTTGGTAAAGATACAGTTGTTTCGATGAACAACAAAATAGTTCCTATACGTACCGAGAAGTTTTAGGAAATTTAGTAATAATTTAGATCGTAGGTATAGGGACAAGTCGTTTATGCAAATGTTTTTAATAAAGCAGGTTTGTAGGAATTTATTATATATATATTATCGCGCAGACCTTTGCTTTTAATTTTACATCGAAAATTTTCATTTCGCCCGGGACTCTGACAATAGACGATCAAGATCGGCAAGGGGAAATATTACGCATTGAACGGGCGGACGAGAAACTCATCAAGGTTTAATGTCATTGCGGAACGCGCGAGTGAAAATACAGCGGAAATTCTCCCCCTCCCAAATGTCATTATTGTTTTTCCTTCATTTTTTAAATGGATTTTAAGCCTTGCTTTTTGTAGCCCCGGGGGGATTACGGTCGCGCGCAATCGATACAGTTTACGATCAAATAATAATGCCGAGGCGGTGGGGGGGAAGGCGGAGGGTAGGCCGTTGGCGCGGCACACATTGAATTTCGGGTTTTGCGAAAATCGAAACGCTTATCTATTCATACGACGTGTGCGCTTCGCTGTCGGTGTGCGCTGCCCGAATTCCCATACGCGCGACTCGACATTTGCGCAACATCGTGTATACGAGTGCGTGTATCGGGCAAAACTGCGCTGGCGAAACACGCACGCGGCTTTTCTACAGTTTTTTCGCATTAAAAGCGGATCAATGCATTTTGATTGGGGGGTTCGCGAGCGCGGCCGAGCTTATTTTCCACGGGAATTTCGATTATCAACGAAACAATGCGCAAGTGATGCCATTTTTTATTCATATCGGAGAGTCGGTGTATCCTTTTATGTCGCGATACGGCTCGGATGTGTTTTATGATAAATACTACAATTTCACGTCTAACTACGGTGCCGCGGAGATTATTTTTTATTAATTATTTAAAAGGAGAGTATTTGCGTTATCGGCTTCTGTTTGAGCGTTTATATCAAATCTACTTACGCCGTATTATTTTCATTTTGAATGTTATATCATTTTAATCGTACACGATGTATAATATGTATGTGGGAGCAGTTCTAAGGTTACGCGGGTGCAAGGTTTTATGAAAATCAGCTACGTGGCTTTGGAAATTTTCACGCCAATACGGTTGGAGTTCGAACCGCTTTTCCGGAACATCGAGTACGTGACCTGTAAAACAATCTCGTATCCGTTTACAAAACAAATTTTTATGGAAGAAGTCACACGGGCGCGTATAGTCGAGGCTCGAGCTCCCGCAAAGAGAAATGCAAGATAACTTCGGTAATGCAAATGTGCGATCTTCGATTCGATTTAACAAAGAATCAGACTCGTATTAGTCTTTGGAAAAAACTTGTTTTTCTCCGCGATTTCGCACGACAATAACATTAATTTTCTCGCCAATGAAGGAATTCTCATCGAGGGAAAAATCGCTCCGTCTTAATCGTGAATGCAAGGCTTGCGGACGTGCAGGCGAGAGAAAGGGGCAGCAGCAAATCCTCCTTATACTCTTCGTCGATCATCCCCCATCCTTGCAGATTAATCGATTCCGCTTGTTTTTCCTCAATCCCAATCGCATATATAGCGAGTAGTGGCTCCTGCACGCGAAAGCGAAGAGTTCGAGAGGTGCAGAAGGGTGAGGTAAGACCGAGGAAAGCTTCTCTCTCTCTCTCTCTCTCTCTCTTGGCATGCGCACGAAAAACCATCTCAGATATGCACGACGCGACGCCGCGATCATAAATCAATTTGTATCCCTTCCCCATCCCAAGACCCTAATACGTTAATAATTCATGCTTAGCCCAACGCAATATAGCTCGAGCTTGGGATCCGTCGAGTGAGAGACGACGCGCTCAGTTTTGAAAAATAAATGCTAAGAAAGTAATTATGTGTTAACAGTAACACCCGTCGACGACATGAAGTTTTTAACCGACCGAGTGCTTTCGACTTTGGAAGAGCTGCACTCTTGCAAACTGAATTGGTTTTATTGGAGCGCCTGCGCTTCATTATTTTAATTACTCACAAAAGCGCCGTTTTAATAACTATTACTCACAGAGAGACTGTAAGAATTGCAAATTGCATTTAAAATATATGAACGCAATAGGGAAATAATAATTATAATGTTAAATGATCGTAATTTAATTATACATAGATTGAAATTTTTAAATAGTAAGCTAAGTAAATTTATCTATAAACAATGTAAATTTAAAAGGTTTTTAATTCTGTTGTCGCTTGGATTGAGAGAGATATTGATTTAAAAGTCTGAGGAAAAATTTAATTTTTTTTCCATGTTTTATAATGGTACTTAAATGAATGTTATTTTTGCACATTAAATTTAATTTATTTATCAGCGAAGGTAATTCTCTAAAATAAGAAAATAAAGAGTTTTTACCGATAAAAGCCGTTGCACATTTGTTGGCGCTAACAAGAAAAATGTTCCACTTCCGCGAAGCGAATTTTGTTTACATTTTATCAAAATTTTATCTATAAATATAAATCTGTGGAATTAGGACGAGTAATTTGATTTTACGGGCATGTTTAGTTTTCGACATTGTAAACTTTTCTAAAGCTAATATTTATACTTCTAACTTTCTGTTGTAATAAAACTATATTTCCATTTCGATTTCGGAAGCATCAAACTTTCCATAAAATCTAACATTTTCTTGCACATCACCAAAAGATCCAAATTTTAGAAAATTTATTTGATTTTTATATTATTATTGTAATATAATCCGAGTATACGTGCACACAGATTTTCATGCAGAATCGAAAATTAGAATACTATGACTTTGAAAATACGACGTTCCCATAACCTTTTCAAAAAAATTTCTTTCCAGGTAAGGTCCCAAAATTACGCTACGAGGAAGCGAAGCACCTCGTTGACATTGATAAGAATTTGCGTGCGTTAATGTTCGCAAAAACCATATATATGTATATATAAGCCGAAGCCAAGGCTCGCGCGGCACATTTGACAAAAGAGCTTTCATATATATTGATGTGCTTTTCAAAGCCCATTTTTATACGCAAAGCTATAGGAGTGCAAGTATTCGGAACGCGGATCATCAAGGACGAGGTGAAACGAGCGAGTGAATTGGGGCCGGTGGACTTTGTCGTTCATTTTTTCTCTCTCTCTCCCACTCATTCACTCTCTCTCTCTTTCCACTCTCTTTCCCATCGTAAATATCGAGAGGTCACGATCGACTCGCATTATTTTTCACACCGAGCTTACAGCCGCGGTAATTAACTGTACGACTGCAGTGTGGCAACGGGGAGGAAAAAAGCCGTGTACCCGAGCGCAAAATAGAAAAGAGGGGAAAAGCGAGAGAGAGAGAGAGAGAAAGAGTTTCGATCGAACGAGCTTGACGCGACGTCAGTTCAATGGGATTTCACTCTATTTGAAGCTTGAATGTGCTTTGTTTTTCAAGAAATCCTCTTCGAGTGCCGAGGCACAGCTTGCCGACGGATTTCGAAATTCAAATAATGAGTTTCCCTGCGCGTTCCGCAGATTTTTCCTGGAATGAATGCGATTGTTGTACGTCAGTTTTTTTTTTGGTACACGTCTCGTCGAAGTGGATTGACGTAAAGTTTACAATGCTAGTATTTTCAAATCACGCTATTCTAAAATCGCAAATAAAGTTAGAATACTTTTGGCTGTATCGTAACTTAATGCTAGAGGAATAAATCATCGCGGGTGCATAATCGAAGCGCCACACACTGCGTGTATTCTGTTTTGAATTGCAAAGCGCATTGTGTGCAGCGGTATTCGGAAATTGATCGGTTTATTGAGTTGAAAGACCATTTTATCAATGCGACCACTTGAGTTATTGCATCGAGGCTATTGGAAGCGCGACGATATAAATTAATACCCTCCCTAATACAAGTTAGCCATTTCTCCAAAACTGCACTTAGCACCATCTCGTGCGTTCTCAACGAATCGGAATGTTTTTCTGCATCAGAGTCATTTGCTAATGCACAACTGATTGCTCATAGGAATGTTGCGAATCAGCGGCGACTACATCTGATTTGAATTTTTTCACTCTCCGATGCCGACGCCGCTGCAGCAGTCCGTATATAGGAAGCGCTTTGAAGTAGAGCAGAGACAAGGCGCAGCTGCACGATGAACCAGCAAGATTACCTTTGACCTCGAGCTGCGCAAGCAAACACAGCTAGTGCAGCAACATCGTCGGCCCGGCTAAGGGACTCCGCATCGTGTTTCAGCTCGGTGTGTTTCCTAGGTGCAGTCGGCTCTCCGCTCACTCGCTCACTCCCGAGCGAGTTGACTTAAATACAGAAACACAGATGTCCTGAATTTTGCGTTAGCTGTACAAGCAGAAACTAATAAATTACCTTGTTTGAGTGGCTTTGTTCTATTACAAAGTCTATCGTGGGGTGCAAGAGCCGCGAGATGCGCCCTGCTATATACTCCCCTTCTCTCTCTCTCTCTCTCTCGCTCTCGTTCTCTCTCCAGCGCTCTCTCGTTTGGGAAATTCGTTGAATATACAATCAAACGTAGTGCGTCGCACGTCTGCGAAAAGTACAGCTCACAAAGAACCAGTTTTACAAATTAGTCATCAAGTTCTCGGTGTGATATTAGCGCTGGGGATTCGAGGTGGCTTTCAAAATTAGGCTAAAATCCATGACACCTGATAGTTTATTTGTTTCACTACTACGTATTGTGTTTTACAAAAATGCGATTTTCTTTCTATCAGGATGAGTGTAGATTCTGTTTGCTGTTTCACTCTTGCAAACCAATGAAATTCTGCGAATAAGGTTAAAAACCATTTTCATTAATCATCATAGATTCTCATTCGTGCATCGGTTGAAACGATCGCATATGTCTCGGCGGTAAAAAATTAAAAAAAAAAAGCATATGGTAAACAGTGTCGCGCACAAAGCGGAATTTCTCCTAAAATGGAATCACTTAAATCGACGACATTTTCCAACGAATATCGGAGCACGGCTACTCTCTTTGTCTTTCATTCTATCTCCATGTCTGGCTCTTGTGTGACCGTAGCAAGCCAGTGGAGTAGGACCGTGTGCTCGGCCAATTCGCGAGAGCACCAGCAGCACTGGCGGCAACGGCGGCGTCAATAGCGTCAGAAAACTTGGCTCTCGGATTTCTCAAAGCCCTGCTACCTCTGCCTCTTCCCCTCTCTTCAGCTGGCCTCTCCACCACCTATACCGTCGCCCAACGGATGGCGAACGCATCGATTCTGCTGGATTATTGGAAATCGAGAAACTCGACCGTACGAAACGTGTGCAGGCAGCAAGTACCGCGACTCGCATTAAAATTAAATCGCGAAGAAACCCTTTGATCGTCCGCGCGTGTCGTAAAATCGTAAATCGCGCTCGTCGGCTATTTCTATCTCCCTCTATACTCTCCCTCTCTACCTTTCTTTTCTCTCTTTTTTTTTTTTGTTACTTTTAAAAGCGAAGTGATGGCGTAGAAGAATCTGACCTAAAAGTCTGGCCTCGTGTGGTTCGCAAAAATAGACTATTGAAGAAGTTTCGTTTTATTTTGTCTGGTTTGATGAAAAAAGGCTGTTGCGCTCTACACTCGATTGGTTATGCTGCTCCTCATTACGTGCAGAGCTATTTCATTTCTAACGTTAATTTTTTTATTTGCGATGGCACATTTATAATCCCTCTCCGCGAGCATGATATTTTATGGAAGTAGGTGCGCCTACGTTCATGATGATATATTCAAAATAAAGTTGGAAAATTTTGTTCGAAGTTTGAAAGTGTTATCTGACAATGAGCCTTATAATTAATTAATTCATTGAGAGAGTTTCTGTTTACTAATAGTACTTTTCGGCACGGGTGGGAAAGTTGTTATTTTTTTGGCGCATGGGGCGTTTTTGCCCAAGCGTAGCGAGTACACACCACTATCGAACAATATTTTATACCGTGAGAGCCTAAAAATTATGTCAAAGTTGCGATTATTAGGTTAGAGGGGTTTAAAAACTCTTGTAACAAAATAACAGAATCCGAAAACTTAATTAATGTTTAATCCCGAAAAAAGACTGGATAGGACTGTAGAAATAATAAAGCAAAAAACAATAGAGTGCAGGAAACCCCGGTGTCTATCTCATCCCCGAATGTAGCAATTTCCAAGTATGTACTTATTTAAAGGTTTGAGGATCCAGCTAAAAGGAGTAGCCCGCCGTCCTATCTCATTTCCTTTTCCAATTTGAACTTGGCGTATACACACACGCGCTCGGGGGAAGCGAGGGGTGGAGGCTTTTCAATTATCGTCGATGTGCGCAAGCCTCACGGCAAAATCGACGCATAAAAAGTTTAACCATCGCTATCTCCTCCCGTAGATCTTCTCTTCTCTCCTCCTCTTCCCCTCCTCTAACTCCCGCGCTCTCACTCTTTCACTGTCTCGTCGTTTACCTCGGGACTATACGACAGGGAGAAAGTGGAATACGTGCAGTCGGCTGATTTTTGAGAATTAGACGCGACTGCCAGCAAAAATAAGGAATCAGAGGATTTACGTCGTGATCGTAATTCCCTATCGGTGCAGCTGGCAATTGAGAACGTGGAAGGCCGAGAAATTAACCGCTGGCGAAAAACGCGTAACATGACCAATATTGCGTTATACTTTTGTCGCTAATATTTTAGAGAGCGAAAGAGAAAGAGTCAATTCAATTAGAAATAACTTTTTAGCAAACAGAACTTCTAGCTTCAACTTTAATTTACTTTTGCAGAATATTCTCCTGCAAATTAAGTAGTAACAAAAGTCATAAGATTCCGAGAGAGAGAAAGAGAGAGAAAGAGAGGGAGAATTTAACTAGGCTAACCGCTAACATATACCGTCTATCTCTCTCGGTTCTCTCTTGCCTCTCTGTCTTATCTCCCGAGCACAATCGACTCCCAGGAAAAGGACTTTTCCCGAACTGGGGCAGTCCCTGAAAAAAAAGAAAAATGGAAAAGATTGCGCGGCATGGATTGTCCGTTATCTTAAAATCCCATATACATCGTCTCGTCGATTTGCCGATACAAAGTGGACGTGGGAAGGGGTGGAAGCACTAGTCTGTACATATATGTAACCGCGATAGGTCGCGTAGCGGCGCTGTACGAGTCATACGAGGCGCAGGCACCGATTTTCCTATCCCGCGCTCGTAAACTTGTTTACCCTTGTCTGGAAACGTCAATGCCCGAGGGCGCGACCATTGAGGCAAGGCCTCCTCCACCCGAAAAACAAACCGACGACGGCACTACGCGAATATCACGATTCTGGAAAACGTTCGACGCCTCGTCAAATTGACTATGAGAAACATTGCTCGCGGAAATTTGGCTAAAGTTATCGCGCACCGATATATATATATATATCCATTTCATCCACCATACAGCGCTTCGAATTTTTAGCCCTTATTCACTCGCTCCACTAAGAAACGTATATGTATCTTTTATTCGAAGAAAGGAAGAATTACACATCAGACATGGTTGCTTTGAACTTCTGCCGTGGTGCATTCCGCAATCGGATACGTTATACGCGTATTTTCTATTTTGATTTTCAAATCGAACGATCCTGTTACGAGATCTCTCTATATACTATTGCTATAAACGCGCGGACCGATAAAGTAATACCGTGATGCTATTTACTTCGGCTTGACTGCGCGACTAGATGAGAAAACTTCTAGTTTCTTCTTTTGCCAGCTGCTGACAAGTTCGCTTTAAAATTGTAAAAGTTTAGTTGGCTCCATAATTAATTTATTTCAATCGATACGTTTTACTGATCAAATCTGTTTCATTATTACGTGCAACTTGCTAATGTAGGTCAATTTCATATTCTCACGCTTAAATTAGTTTCAAGTATTTTATGAAATTGTTATAAGAAATCATTTGTAGTCTCTGTAATTATCAATGTGTTAGTACAAATACAGTTATTTTAATAGACTATGAAGTAGAAGTAGTAATAGTGTTCATAGATTTTCTCTGTATTCTATTGCTGGCAGCAACCAGAGCCTGCAGATTCAGCAAATTAAGCTAAAAAGATCAGGGACAAGTTCGTCTAAAGTCTCTCTCTCTCTCTCTGGCTCGCAATATTCATAATAGCGCCAAACGCAGCAGAAAGTTTGGTGTGCCGAGAGTTGGAAAATTTTCACTGCAGCTGCACATACACACACACACACACACTCAGACATACAGACATTTGCGCTCACAGTACGAAGCTGGTCGTAGGTTAATGCCATTTTGTCAAAAATTTTTGGCAGAGAGGATCGCTTGTTCTCTCGCACGACCTGTGCCATGTGTAAACGAGCGCGCTTCCCACTGGATGACGACCTAGAGAGCGACAGAGAGAGCGAGAGAGAGGAAATATAACGACGAAGAGAGATGGAAGATCGTTTGAGTGTGTATTCAACTTTGCCGCCTGTAAATTCTCTGCTGACTCGGCGGCAATAATATTGCCGGATACTACGGCACACCGAGCTCAGCACTACCTCCTATATATATATAGAGCCACCTCTGCCGCTGTCGCTGCTGCTGGTGCTGCTGCTGCCTGTGAGCCTCAATTGCAGCGATAATGGCCTGCCAACGCATCGTCCCCGCCAAGATCGTCTCGTGAAAAATAGTACGCCCCCCTACTTTCGGTCACTTCTTTTTTTCTCCCTGCTCTTCCTTCTCTCAGCTTCGATGTGAAACTTTACGACCTGAATTTGATCACTTTTAAGGAGGAGACTCGAAATTTCGCCGAGGAAGCACAAGGATATCAGAGCTTTTCGGTTCGGAATTATGATATTCTCAAGAATGGAATTGAAGAAAATGTGAATCGTACAATAAGGATTGCACGTCCTACAGAAGCATTCACAAACTTCCAACTTGTTTTATTTTTTAGGCGAATCTGATATTTTGAATACGCAGAATAGCTATTTTGTATCTGTATCGTTAGAAAAGTGTAAAAAGTTCATTTTATTTTCAATTTATTTATCAACTTAATAAATTAATATAATTTTGGTTTAATTTAATAATTCTTGCTAAAATATCTTCGAAATCTATATTTGTGTATTCTCTGCTTCAAGGATTAATATATAACTAATATTTTGTAATTTTAACACTTTTTAACCGTGTAGCATGTTTTTCTTATGATCAATAATACCGGGTTCTTCAATAATCGAGTACTTTCATTGCCCTCGTTCAAATTGGCAACAGCATCTACCCCGTGAAAATAACGCGGGTCGTCTATCTCGGTCCAGTAAAATAAAGCAAAGAGTAAATAATTGCGGGGGTACTCACCGGTGACCTTGATGTGGTAAGGCTCCTGGGCTCTCCAAGTATCCTGCATCTTGCGATCGGGCGCGACGCATCGATACTCCCCGGCTTCCTGGTACAATACCCTACTGAGAGCCAGTGGTCCAGGTCCTCCGACCGGATCCATGTTGGGCCCGTGGCCCCAGCAGCCGCCGTCGCACTCGAGCGTCACCGCACCGCCGATCTGCACCTCGATCTTCCTCGAGTCCGTCGCCTCGCCGTTCAACGCTTCCGCTTCCGTTTCGATCTCCGGATCGTCTGCAAAAATCCAACGTCCGATACAATTTTCATTTTGGTCGCAAATCTCAACCTTCAACGCTAAATACAGTGGCGATTCGCTTTCGCCTAACCTACTTATGATATTTCATTAGCATAAAACGACAACATTAGCGAGATAGCGCGCGGTTGGGGATAGGGTAAAAAATGAAGGAGCTGCAGGCGCGCAGCCTTAATGAGAATGCACATTTGGCTGGTATCGGATAACAGATTCGAGGAGCTGCGCTGAAGGGGTTTTAAAGGGGAATGGGAAGGCCGAGCGGCCATTCGATCGATCTGCACGTGCGATGTATTATACACTGCATCGAGGCTGTTTAATACGTATGCATCTGTGGGTCGTAAATAGTCATAGAAGCGGGAATATAGGCCAGGATATTTCGCGCGAAACGATTTAGCGTCCGCTTACAGGTATACGAGCCAAATCCTTGTGTCTCCTCTGTACATAGAGATCATGCGTGTACCAGCAAACTCTCTCTCTCTCTCTCTCTCTCTCTCTCTCTCTCGTCAAATAAAATTTGTCCCTTCGCTTTTCAAGTTTGCGAAAAGTATGCGCGCGCTCTCGTAGCAGCAAAGACGCGCGAGCGCCTGCATAATCGTTATACACGCCGTGTGCTCCACTGCGCCAATTCACGTATACGGGGAAGCGAGCGTCGCGTCGCGCGTGCAAACTTTCGCGGCCGAAACTTTGTTCGGTGCAAGAGTGAGAAAGAGAGAGAGAGAGAGAGAGAGAGAGGAAGGAAGCGATGCGAGCCAGTTGCGCTCTCGCTTTATCCGAAACTTTTATACCGACGACGGGGAAAAATGCTCGACGAGTATACTAGCTTGCGAAAAAATAATTGTTCGCTCAGAAAAAAAAAGGTAAATATTCATACATGGTAGAATAATTGCACACAATTTTTACTAATTCGAACTACATCATGGCCATACAGACACTGGACTAACAGATTGTTAAATATCTTTGTTACTATACATTCGTTTCTCAGTATTTTTCAGTGCACATTGTTCAAAGGGACGAGCCTTTGGATTTTACATTAACAAGATTCTCTTTATACCAAGAATAATAACGTACAAGTTCTGTTCAAAATCTTATTTTCTGTAATAAAAGAAAAAAAAAGAGAGACTGCACACTGCCGAGCCGAGCGCCATAAGCATTGCATTCGCGAACGAGCAATTTGTATTGTTTCTCGCGCAGATTTTCAAAGATAAGCGAATTACAATCCAGCCGCGCGATGCGCTGGTCTTAAAGCTGAAAAATAGTTTACAAGCAACGGCGCACCCAATCTTTCTGTAACCACTGGCACTCTCGGCCCATCTGAAGCAGCATCACGTATCGCGGATAAACTTTCTCACGGGCGTCTTCGTCGTCGTCGCGAAATCTCTCTCTCTCTCTCTCTCTCTCTCTCTCTCTCTCTCTCTCTATTGGTCAGCAGCTCTCTGCGGCCCTCTCTCTTTTTGGATCCGCCACGAAATTATACGTGTCCGATCGTTTGCTCATCGGCTAACTCTCGGTCCACAAACTTTCCAGGATTGTAACTTCCCTCTCTTATCCCCTTTATATATATTTATGTATTGATCTTATATCTTTTTTATAGATTGTTTCTGTTTTATCGTGGGCGGTCGTACAAACTCGGGAGACTCTGCTGCTCGACTGACAATAAGTTTGCACTAACGACCAATGTACTATAGTAAAATGTTAATATATATGTATTTAGATTTATTACAGTATTATTTTTACTTGTTGTTTGTTGTATGAAAAAACATCGGTATAATTTTATTTACTTATAGAGGTAATTTTACCATAACAATACTCGGTAAACTTGTTCTGTGGGCTAATAATATTTTTCTGTTGCGCGAAAGTTTCATGTGCGTTTTCCTATTGGAAACCGAGTTTGTAAAAAATTCCCACCATATTTATCCCTTACTGCAGCCTCTCTCTTTTTTTTCTCGTATTTTGCCTGCGGTAACTGATTTACACCCTATTACAGCTGCGCGTGTTATCGGCAAAATTCCTTCTGCAATGCATTTGCAAACCTCGCAACTATGCAACAAAAAAAACGGAGAAAAGTCTCTTTCTTTTTTTTTTCCTCGCTCGGCAAGCCACAGGAGAAAATCGGTCGGTCATTAGTTTAACGAATTACCACATCGGAAAGTTGGCATCGCGCGTCAAGTCCGATTACGGAATCACACTTGGAATTAGATTTGGCAGGTTGCGCGCGCACATGACTATAGTTAGAGAGAGAGAGAGAGAGAGAGAGAGAGAGAGCATTGGAGGCATTGGCGGCGTTGGCGGCGGTGGCGGTGGAGGCAACGCGCTGACGTCAATACGAGTCGGAAACCACAGTCATTTGTCAGGGACGGAAGCCAACGAGCCAAGCGGAAATTACCAGCGCCCCATCGCGAAAATTTGCAAATTTCCTACCGAGCCCCTTCTCTCCTGCAGTCTCTTCCCCTGCGCAGACGCCTAGATGATCTTAGGGGGACGTCAAACCTAACCGATAAGCCCCAGTCGATAGTTCCAAATGAGCACATCGCTCCTTTATCTTTCTACCCTCTATCCCCTACACGCGCGACTCCTTAGTAAATTCCTCGGTTATGAACGATAATAGATAAATAGGTTTTCGATGTTCGAGAACCTTGAGATGTAGCATACTTTGTTAATAATGTAAACGGCATCTGCAAACAGTAACTGCATCGGAATATTGTAGGGTAAAATAATCGAGTGCAGGTGGACAAGTGTACCATCGACGACAAAATAATTCCACGGAACTTCCCGCTCAAATGCACACGGCAGCTCGTAATATGCGCGCGATTTTTCGTCCCGCAATCAGAGGGAGCGACATTGTCCAATTTTAGATACATATTATCGTCGCGGCGGCGATTATAATCTGAGCGTCGGTACTCCGCACAGCGATCGCGCTCGCAAGAGATATAGAGAGAGAGAGAGAGAGAGAAAGATCTTTATTGCTACAAGTAACCGCGCGCTGAATAATTCCCGCTTAATCTCTCGGCTTGGCGTGTGGGGAGGGGGGAGGAGAGGGACAGGGGGATGGGGCCAGCTAAGTTCCCCTACGAGCGTATTAACCCAGGATCGAGCCGATATTGGTTTAGTAATTTCAGTGCGCGACGTTATCGTTTCGGCCTCTCTCTCTCTCGCTCTGTGTGCTCATACAGAACAGCGACTACGAGATAGACATCGACCCACTTTCCCCTGTGGATCCAACGCGATACAGCGCACCGCCGCCTCTTCTTTTTCACTGCAGCTGCCGCATTCGTCAGCGTGTACTCGTCGAATAATTCGAGTGCAGGAGGACACCGCAGTCATCTCGGCTGGCCTCGATCATTGGATCAACTCATTAACCGTCGAATCCGAGATATCCTATACAAACTGACCGTTTCTCACGCACGCGATCGCATACGTGTCCTATATACAAAGAGCACGACTATATAGCCGTACACGCCTCGATCTCTACATATACTCTCGCGGACCTCGCTCGCGCGTTTGATCCCAGAGCTGGAGGCTTGCGGAAACTAATCTCCGCGCAATTTAGATGGCACGAGAGAACACCTATTAACCGTCTGCTTCTCTCTCTCTCTCTCTAGGTTACACCGAAACTCTTGCACGCGTGGAGGCGCGTGAGCGCAAGGAAGAGATTTATCGATTACGCGCTAACTTGGCTATATTACAATCTTCAGCTGCACAAGGATAAGTTATCGGTTAGCGCTGCTGTGCCACTGCTGCTGCTGCGGTTGGGCGCAATGCGCGTTTGGGGCCATCTTATACGTATAGTCGATGACCGGTCGGCCCCTCGGAATACTAAGTGTACCGCTGCTCCTCCGCCGCGCATCCGATGGATTATTCGCGAATTTTAAAGAGCTGCTGGAGATCTCGACCGAATACTGCACCGAGATTGCTTGTATAGTCAAATACTTGAACAATTATCAATGCTATCTATGAAATGAATGGAGGTCTAGGAACATCGCTAGACGCTTTACCGACTGTGCGTGCGATTGTAATATGATAGGTTAATAATCGACGCAATGAATCGATGATATCCTTATTGATAAACGATAGTCAAGTTTTTCTCTTGAAATTTAATTGAATTAAAGAAAATGGGTACTTGGTTTTATAGTATTAGAGAAGCGTTTTTTACTTCATTGCAGCCCTGTGGGTTTTCAGCTTTCATGCAGTGGACTTATATTCGATCGAACAAAATTCAATTGAGTCACGGCCGGGCAACCAAGTATCACGCGACAATTCTAGGATTTAGATGCTTTTTAATAAAGACAGAAGTAGCTCGAACATCTTTCATATCTGAAGCAATTACAATAGTACTATACGGAAACTCATTCAAAGCGAATATTCCTTTTCCATATTGCATTAAGAAATACTAATAAGATCGGCACAATATAAGATGCCGCGTAAGAAGATTCACAAAAGAGATGTTTAATCGAGACGGAACATATAGGCGAGGTAATTGAAAGGAGCTTCTCTCTGCGGACTTTCTCTTTTTCTCGCGACTTAATTATATCGTATTTAAGAAGCCGATCGCACTGCGCACCAATCCAATATCAGGCAAAAACTTGGTTATAAATAAAATTCAGAGAAAGAGAGAGAGTGAGAGGGAGAGAGACGCGAGCATCACGTGCGCCCTTTCAAAAAGTCTTCGTCACCGAGCGCCAAACCAATAACGTCGTCACAGTCGAGCGGGATAAAGAAAAGGAGAGTATGAGCGATGAAAAGAGAAAGGCGAACCAACCTCCCATAGGTAAAAAGGAAAGGAGAGGAAAAAGCCTCGGTGGGATAAGGTGAGGGCAGTTTCAAAAGAAGCCCGTGCATGGCTCGCTGATGCGAAGATATATATGTATGCAGAGAGAGAGAGAGAGAGAGAGAGAGAGAGAGAGAGGAGAAAAAAATACTTTGAATTCGTTGGTCTGAAATTTCAATCTCCAGAACGCTTCCAGAACCCCCTCGGTTTTCAGCCTTTTATTTGCTAAATTTGGAATAACTAATTCATAGAATTGCATAGTTGAAATATTATAAATTATAAATTATATTCATTCTTATAATATTACCCCTTGGTAGTAGAAATAGAAGTATACTAATTATATACTTCTATTTCTACTACCAAGGGAAACCCTAGGAGTCCGGGAAACCGATTTTTTTTTTATTTAGCTACTTAAACATTTCGAGGTTTATTTTTGCTACAAGTATTTACATTGATATACAGAGTATACAGAAGTTGTAGTACGCTTTATAATGCATAATGTAATAATAATCTTATTATACTTTTATATTACATTTTATAGAAACCGATTTTGATGAAACTTTACAGTGACATTCTCTGATTGAAAATATGAGATACGTGTATCGAATGTTAGTCAAATGGGCCTTGGGACGAGTCAATGCCCGTTTTATCAAAATATATGAGAGATCATGGTTGCATATATTGCAAAAAAGATATCAAAGGCATAAAAAATAAGCCTTCATTTGCATTTTAAACAACTTATTAGTACTTTTCGTTTAAAAGTTATGATCAATCGAACATCGAGTTAATTTTGTATGCATTTTTGAACTGAAATAAACTCTAAATTTTGGCCCATAAGTGAACTTAAATTTCGATTGCTCATAACTTTTGAATTTAAAGTGCTATTAACTCGTTCAAAAATGCAAATGAAAGCTTTTCTATATTTTTGATATATTTTTTGTGACATTTTCTACAATGTAGATTGGCCTTGGAATAAAGGTTTAATACAACCACGATTTCTCATGTATTTTGATAAAATGGAGATTAACTCGGGCCCCAGGGCTCATTAGACTAAATTTCGAAACACGTATATCATATTTTCGATTAAAGAAAGTCTCTGTAAAGTTTCATCAAAATCGGTTTCTCGGACTCCTTGGGTTCTCCTTGTTAGTTTCCCAATAGTTATATATTTGGAATCAGAAATTACGTCAAAATTACGGTAAAATTATTGTTTCAAGAATTTCGATCTGCAAATGCTTAGTAATAATAATATGCTTATTACAATAATCATTATGTTATAATAAATTAACCGATAGTATAACTGATGCAACTGAAGAAAATATTTATTTAATATCACTCTATGCCGAGTCACCTGAAAAATCACCCTAAATTTCCTGCAGTCGCAGAAATCCCGAGCAAAAGGGTCGAGAATAGTCGTAGGCTCGCAATAGCGAGTTCCCTGATGTGCACATACGTTTTGCGAGGGTATAAGAGCAGGTATTATTACTCACAGCGCACGTTGAGGAAGTAGCCGATGCTCGTGAAAATGCCGAGCATGTGTCGCGTGTAGCATTTGTACCAGCCGCTCTCGGCTCGGCTGATCTTCGTAAAGTTCAGCCATCCGTCATCGCTCTGCTCCACCGGAGGCGGCCCATTGTCTGAAACAAAACGAATAAGAGGAACGGGTTAAGCTCGCCGCTGGAAAAGCGCCGCTCGCGGATAGGATTCGAAACTTCCTGCGGTGCGGTACACGCGGAGGAAAAAAAAAAGAGGGGAGGGGCGGGGCGAGATAGGGGGCCAACGTAGAAACAAAAACATGCCCCGCACCGATAACAATCCATTTTATCTGCCAACCGAATTCTTCTATTTTTCCCGCAGCTCCTACTGCGCACTTATTTTTCCTTTATATAACTGCCCGCCATCCGACGAAATATTTTTATCACGCTTTTTCCTACCCTTGTCCCCCGGTACTTATGGACCTGGATTTCGAAACTATCCTTTTATTGCGCTGCTCCCGTACCGCTATATGCTGCTGCAACGCTACAATTATAGTGTAGCTGTAGCTACGATTTCAAATAAGGCACCTAGTGTAACACAATATTCTTTCATCCATCATCTCTGCATTTATTCATGCAATTATATGTGTGATTAATTAGTCAGTCGACGGATGATGGAGCGATGGAAAAATTAATTACTGCTCTGCCTCTCTCTCTCTCTCTCTCTCTCTCTCTCTCTCTCTCTGACTCTGGATTCGATTTTTATTTACAGGAGCTGCAGAGAAAACGCGTAATTGGAGAACACCTTTGCCAAATGGTCGATATAAACGCAACACATGAAACTTAATAAAGTCCGTGTGTATATTGGAAAAGAGAGAAGAAATACTGAAGAGTCACACACGCAGGACCGGACGAAATTTAATAAAGCATCGAGTCGAATTTCAAAACGTCCTGTGCATACATCGCGTTTAACAGTTAAACAAATTTAAATCGAACTCTGCCAAGGGGATGCTGTTTACATTAAAGGTTATAGCACCGCCCAGGATGCCATCGTATTATCAGTAAAATAGTATTGCGTCGTGACTCGGCCAAAGAGGACGGCATTTCCGGCTGTATGCGGAATCGAGAGCGAAAGAGAGACAGAGAGGGAGAGTAGGAGAGTGGCTGGGGAGCTTGAAGCGAAAAACCCTGTGCAACTTGGCCGGAAAACAAACAACGCGCAAGCTCCGAATCGGCTTAAAATAAATAGAATGCGCGCAAGCGCCAGACGAAGGAAATAGGAAATAATAAATAATTGCGTAGGTTTTAATAAGTTTGCGAAAATAAATAGATTATATTATCGATGACTATAACAATAAGATTGAAAACCCTGAGGACATCGTTAACAGCTTAAATAAATTTTTCTGTGAAATAGGCCCAAAGCTAAGCAGAAAAATAAAAACACCAGATACTTCAAATCATTCAAACATACTATTTAGCAGTAACTCAATTTTCATTGGACCCACTAATCCAGTAGAGATAAGAAATATATTACATAACATGATAGATAAACCAGGTGGCGTAGATTGTAAATGCTAAAACCTTAAAAACTATTTCGGAACATATACTTGCACCACTTGTACATATTTTTAATCTCTGTATCGAGAAATCTGTCAGGCCTGATGCCCTAAAAAAAGGGGAAATAGTACCTATCTTTAAATCAGGAAATAAACATACTTCTAATAACTACAGACCAATCTCTTGGATTTCCAACATTACTAAAATTTTTGAAAAAATTATACATAGTAGATTATATGATTTCGTGACTGTTCATAACATCTTGTCCAAAAACCAATTTGGATTCTTAAAAAATAAAGGCACTAAGGATGCTATTAATTACATCACAAACATTATTTATAATAATCTCGATAAAAGTAGACCTACTATTGTTACATTGCTTGGTCTGGCCAAAGCCTTTGATACAGTAGACCACAAAATATTATTACAAAAATTATACAACTATGGTATTAGGGGATGTGCATCGGACTTAATCAGGAGTTATCTGGTGAATAGAAAACAAAAAGTAAGAATAAATAGAGTTATAAGTGATTATCTTGACGTGACAACCGGAGTACCACAAGGAACAGTACTTGGTCCATTGTTATTCTTAATATACATCAATGATTTACTAGATAAACCATACCTGGTCTCATATGTAGATAACACAGCGATAATATCAACTGAAAATTCTTGGACACTGGCTGAGAATTCAATGAATAATTACCTAAACCATGTCACTAATTGGTTGGCACTTAACAAATTGTCATTAAATATTAGCAAAACTACCTATATAACATTTGGTAACTATCAGGATAGTGTTCCTAATAACAACAACATTCGCATCAAAATTGAAAACCTTGAAATAATGAGAGTTGAGAGCTTTAAATATCTAAGACTAAATTTTGATTTCAATATGAAATGGGACAGACATATAAAATATTTTATCAATAAAACCAAATATTTATTAATTGTCTTCTCTAAATTCTCTAGATTCTTGAAATATGATGTTCTATTAACACTATACTACGCTCTGTTTCATAGTGTTGCTACTTACGGCATTATGGCATGGGGTGGAGCTTGGTAGGAAAAACTTTATAGCTAAAAATTACGCACTAAATTTAGAACAGTCCTTTTCATTTGAAGCAATATTCTATCACTACTCTAAGTTAGGCAATTTATTCGGACAAAGAAAAACAAGCACTAGAAACAAAAGCATTCCTATACCTAAAATTACAAAAACCGTTAGTAATAAGAATTGTTATATTATAGCCATTAGAATATTCAATATTCTTCCACTCTATCTGAAATTATTAGTGTCTAGCAAACAAGTGATAAAAAGCAGACTTAAAAAGTGGATTAAGGCAAATATTTGGACTTATAAATTTATTATTGTTAAATTCAGAAATATGTTAACACTTTAGAACATTTTAATCATTGTTTATTATTACAAATGAAATTATATTAGTTTAAGCTAGTTTTAGTGGTAGTATTAGTTTTAGCCAGGCCTATGTACAGGTAAATTATTATTTTACCTCTATAGGAATTGCTACTGGGACTTATAGTAATATAGGTTTCCAAAGTTGTAATTGTATGCTGGTTTAAATAAATAAATAAATAAATAAATATGTGGCTAACATGGGCCTGTTTCGCTTGGATATTTTGTTTAACAAAAATCCAATACATGGCTATACGACTGTTGGCAATAAAGGGGTTTTGTTTGGGAAAAATACTAATATTAATTACGTAATTGCTTTTGTATCGTAGAGTATGGCATTTAATATTTATTTTAATTAACAAAAGTTCTTTTTTTCTTTTCATTTTATGTCAAATTATGGTAATGTAAACGATAATTCCATTTTGCATTCTGTGTGCGGAAGATTTAGTTATATTATAAAAGTATTAATTATAGCAGCGTTGGTCATTTCAGAAGCTTTTTAATTATAATTTTATTAATGTTAATGTACTTTATAATTAATTTAATTATAAAGCACACTTCTTGCAGATTAGCATTTTGAGTACAGAATGAATGATTTACATTTACATTATTAGTTGTAAAGATGGTATCTTGGAATTCCTTTCGTATAAATTCTACTGTTGAAACTGTTTAGCTTGAAACCTCAGCTTTACAATTTCATGGTCAGATTTGTGTTTTTACAATACAATGTATACACGGGCTTCATTATTTTTTTGTGTAATTTAATGGATTGGTAATTTTAATCATTTTAATATAAAATTCCTTGCCATTCTACAACATTTAGGATAAAAAAAACATTAAAATTATATTTTTACAGAATAGGCTAGGCAGTATCCGCATTTGAACTGAAAAATGGGTTATATGACCGTCAACTTTGTTTTTTTTTTGAACGCTGTAGAATAGCAAGGAATTTTTTTTTACATTAGGAGGAAGAATGGTGATTTTATATACCATTATTGTAAATAACAAAAAAATGATTCAAGTTCGTGTACATCGTCAAATATCAGAAATCAAATCTGGCGATAATTTTGTTAAGTAATGTATTTCCATTTTTAGTTAATTTTTTATTCAATCTTAACAAAACAAAATAGATAGGTACTTAACTTCCTCAAAGTAGGATGCCCACGAGATTTGAAACAAGAAGCAGTCAAAATTTTGACTCTTGGCTTGAAGGGAAAGTCAATAACAATTTTATATTATAGGAAATAATCAAGTCAGCCTGTTTTAATATATTTACCTTCATGTAAGGGGGCTCATTATGTTTTAAATTAAACATCTTTTCATGCTCTAAATGATAGTGCAAGTTTCGCACGTTCCCCCTGCAATTTACTATTACGATATTTATGAATTATACTTATACTTATAAAAAATTTAGAAAACAAATCTATGTATAAAATAAAAATAAATTATAAGGAGCTAAGTGCCAATTTATCGGTATCAGGTTGTATTGTTCGAGTAAAAACTGATGTATTTCCTTTTTCCAGAAAATTGATCTTATTTCACGCGCATAAAAATAAATTCAATATCTGATTATTAACGCTGGTTTCACATTAATACAGTCTATATCCTCGAAACGGAGACAGAGAAGGGGAGTGGAATGAAAGGTAGAGAATGAAATAATAATAGAATTTCATTCTTCTTGTACGCCGTCTTCATTGGAAATTGACTTTTCGCTGGAGTGCAGATCAGGCATAATCACAATGATGCGACTTCGATCCCCTTCGCTTTCTTTTTCTTCTCCTTCTCGTTTTGTTACGGCTGGCAGCATTGTGCCCGTCGAGTTTCACCGAGAAACTCGCGTATAGGGCTGAGGAATATTATTTCTAGGAAATGTGCAAGCATCGGCCCCAAGTAAATTGAAAAATTTTGCCTGTCAGACGAAGCGCTTTAACACAACCAGCGCGCCGCATTATGAACGTGCCGCAAAAGAACATTGAAGGATTTTAATTGCGATCGCGAAACTCGTAATATGACAATAGTATTTGCATAGAGCTTCAACATCGTTTGATTGACTCATCCCTTTTCTCTCTCTTACTAAAAAGACTGAGAAATAAATCGAAAATCCTACTGCTGTTACTCCAGAAATAATTGAATATCTAACGGACTTGAGTCATTCCAAGCACTAAACGAAGTATTAGATTCA
The DNA here is from genome assembly GCA_900490025.1 of Megastigmus dorsalis. NCBI lineage: Eukaryota > Metazoa > Arthropoda > Insecta > Hymenoptera > Megastigmidae > Megastigmus > Megastigmus dorsalis. Next base: position 79,409 of record UELU01137807.1, on the reverse strand, counting down.
ATAAATAATTACAAAGTAAAAGTGTAATAATCCTTATCTCCTTCCCTGATGATACGAAGATCATCTTTGACTACAATTAACTTTCAACTTTGAATAACATTTATTAGAAAAAGCGAGATTAAATATCGACTATGTCATTACCTGTGCTCCTTGTTAATTTTTATGACGTCATAAAAAAATATTGGAATGGTTTATCTTTAAAGCTATTATGGGTCGTAAACGTTAATGTAAATCGTATAAGTAGAAGAAAGGATTATCTAATACAAAGGTCTGTATATATATATATATTATTGTCAAAACTGAATTATTTTAAGTCAATAATTCACAAATCACTTATAGTTATTTATTTAATCTACGGAATTTATTAATATTTTTGTTCAACATTTATCTACTCAAACTTTTGTAACTTTTGGAATATCTTAATAGGTAATGGATGGCATTCATATTCGCAAAGGAAAATCGATGGGTTTCCCAATTAGTAATTGCATAATTAATTAAAATGGATGAATTATATTTCATTTTCGCTGATATATTATTTATGTAATTTTTCAACCCGAGCAAACAGATTCGATATTACTATGTTGTAAATAGTATAAGATTGATTAATATTCGTTAATTCATTAGCCATTAGATACAGCAAAAACGAAGTAATGTAAATTTCAAATAAAAAAAATGCTAGCTTTTAAATTTTCAGCAAAAGTACAAAATATTGAATTGATTCGCACGCAAGCTGGCTAACAATAGAAGAAGAATTGCGTCAGGCTAAAACTTTAAAACTTTATGCGTTGATAGCGTTTAAACTTTATAAACTATGCAGAATATAGTGAAACACGTTGAAAAGTTTTTTGCAAGCGCGAAATTTGCCATTAACGAACGCAGCTATATAGATCGAGCGAGCGAGTTGCTCTTTTTCTCCCATGCTCTCGCTTTCTCATTTTTTTCTCAATATTTTTATTGTACGTTTTGCGCTTCACTCTTCAGTCTAGCTCGCTCGAGCTTTAGAGGTGCTTTTAGCACTTTGTTTAATGCAATAATGAACGTTACATAATTAGGACAAGGGTCTGCGATTCCATTGACGTTATCCTTTCAGGTATCTAAGCGTTCGATGCTCACCGGCGGCGGAGAGGTAATCTCCTTATCGTACGTAATTACTCGTCTTATATAATGGAAGCGCGGCGCGGCCGGGCCTCGCGAACGACAGGGAGAAAGAGACCGGCCTGACTTTCGCTCTGCACGCGGTTTGCTTACTTTATATATCGCGACCCCTTACTTACGCGCATGCGTCGACCACCTTACCAACAGCTCTTATCATTTACCCGCTTTCTTATACTTCTTTCCTAACTTGCTGCTTCACCCATTCTTCCCTTGCGCTTCTTCTTCTTCTTCTTCTTCTTTCTCGACCAGCTATGTATCAAGCGGACCCTCGAGCGTATCGCTCCTTCATCACATAAATTGCCAAAGAAAAATTGCTGTTTTTAATTAACCCAAGATTCGCGTGGACTCTAAGCTAATTTTCCCGCCGGAAAATTACCTACGACGAGTAATAAAAACCTCCCCGATACCGCTCGATAACGCGAGTCTAAAGAAAATAGGCGACAATTAACACACGCTTGTTCACGTTTATTTATTATCGTTTCTTTTCTTTCCTCCGCTAAAGCATTTTAAAACTTGCTGGTCTTTGAGCATAGACTGTGAGCATAAATATTATTAATTCTAGAAAAATTTTCACAATGTTAATTTATGACATCGAACCCTCGCTGAAAATATTGAAATTTGTCCCTTTCACTAATTAACAATGCGAATATATAACGACTGTTTAAAACATTTAAAATTTACCATTTAGAAGTGTGATTTGTTAATTTGGATCGCGCACTGCAAACGGACATCAATTACTTTCTATCACCAATAAACGAAGAAAGGTTGAAGCGAGATAGAAATCATTAGCTTGATTTGTTGCTTTGCTCGCGACAGGAAATATAAATATTATTTCAGTTTCATAATTATCGTTTATAGTGTGCTTTCGCTTCCCTCGAGAGAGGAAGTAAAAACGCATTATCTTGCCTGATAATTGATTTTCGCGAATCGATACCCGATGACCCAGATTAATAGAGCAATGAGTAGTAGATTTAACGAGAATCAAGGGGCAGAAGAGCGAGAGAGAGAGAGAGACAGAGAGAGTAAAAAAGGAAGCGAGATGAAGAACAACAAGTAGAGCTATCGTTTTATTCTTTATTCCCCTGTCGTTGCTCGATTCATTTTTTAAAAGAAGTTGATGGGTTCCGAACGATTCTACACCTATACCATTCGTGAGAGCCCATTGGGGTGCAAACATTAGAGCTTCCAGCGCTCGATGGAATTTACAGGGCGATGCGTCTTCGATAGACGTTTCTCTCTCGGAGAGCTCCGCTGCACCACTGAGCCCCGAGTGGAAGACAAGCAGCGCGCCAGAACTGCAGGCAAAGAGAGAGAGAGAGAGAGAGAGAGAGGCGACGAACAATGTAGAACAGAACGAACGAGAGGGAACGAGCGTACCGAGCAATGACGTAAAATATGCGTTTAAAAGAGTAAGAAAAAAGGACGACGAGGAGAATTTAGACTTTAAAGGCTTCGTCAGCCCTTTTCTTTTCGATTTTTTTGCATTTTCCAGTTGGGACTCTCATATATGGGCTAAAGTATTGTGCTACGAAAAAATGAGGCGGCCTTCGTGTCCAGACCGAAAAGTAGACCGCCCAATATTGTAATAAAAATACGAAAATTTTGGCTTCTACGTTGGATTTTGAAATCGAAAGAGGTCATATCCTTTTTGAAAATCATGCCTGAAAAGTGGATTTTGGCACCGAAGATAAAATATGGTGTCAAACTTGCGTTACACGGGATAAGAGTAAGTCGTTTTTTAAAGCAATATTTTGCATTTTAAAAAAGATTTTACAGGGCAAACAACGTAGATGAAAAATAAAGAAAAAAAAACTATTATATACTTTAATAAAACAGCTACTAAATATTATTCAATTTAGTGCAGTAATTTTCTGAGCGAACAGATTTAAAACGGTTTGAAGCTTAAAAATAGGCTCTCCTCTCATCTAAGGTTTAAAATAAAAAAAAAAAAAGAAGAAAGGTCAGAGAAAAAACGAGGAGACAGGAAAGCAATCAAAAATCTACGGCGCAGGAGATAAAACAACGAACGAGGGATAATATTTCTCGCAAGATAAAGCGTAATCCCGGCTGAAACTAGAGGGAGTGAGATAGAACATTTAATGTCTCGCAATCGCGCGCTCCATGTATATACGTTGTATTTTCACATATATAACATACTTGGCTCGAAAGAGAGAGGAAGAGAGAGAGAAAGAGAGAGAGAGAGAGAGAGAGAGCAAAAGGAAGAGAGTAGGTGTAGGGGTCTTGAGTAAAATTTCGCGAGGACCAAATGTGGGTTAATGTTGCTCCCTCCCAGCAGACAAAGGGGTCTTTATCAAAAGCATTGCCGCGATTTAGACGTAGCCCCTCCCCCCACCTCCCCTCTCTCTCTCTCTCTCTCTCTTCCCGTTTATTCGTAATTCTCGCTTTCACGCCGCGCTTCCCTGAATATATCATTTATAATGAATTCGCAGGCGGGGAATTCGATGCTCGTTTTCCGCGGGACATAGATTTTAAGCCCTGCACATGCAAGGAAGGAGTAGGAGGTGAAGGAGGAGGGGAGAGCTGGAGGAGAGAAAACAAAACGATGCTCGCGAATGTTTCCTACCCAGCGCGACGCGAGCGAAATTACGATTTCATTGGGATTGATCGGCGTTTGTCTCCGGTCGCTCTCTGCAGCTCTACGCGCTTCAGGACGTTTTTCCGCAAACGAGTTCCGCCGCTCGCTGCGCCGTTGAAAAAGTGCGCAAGCGAAAACATCGAGAGATTTCGGTGGCTCCCGAGCGTCATTGTCGCGCTCCTTTTTGTCTCGAATTTGTCCTACTTTTCACCCTCCCAGATACGTATTATTATCAGCGATTTTACGGCTTTTCCGTCACGTCAATGGCTTGCATTCTTCTTTCCTGAATTATTTGCCTCGCCAGCTTTGGGGATTTCTTTACTTTTCATTTACAAATTACTATGTTAATAGGAATGGTTACACGATCGGTGCAAATCGTATATCATATATATATTTTTCTTCGAGTGAAAGTAACTATAATAAAAACGCTGGTTCAATTGTTTTAGGTAATATTTTCAAGATTCAATTTTGATTTGAGCACCTTTTGATGACGTAGGGATGTATCAGAGTTAAAAATTTTCAAGCCTTTTTTTGTTAAATGTAATAAATCTTATAGCCTTTTAAAATTAAATATGCTCCATATTATATTGGTAAAAAGTTTGTATAGGCAATTACCGCAATGTTAACAAAATTTTTTTTACAGTAAAGTAAATTGAAAAATCCCGGCGTTATCCGCAATGAAGCGTGTATATTTACGCGTTACACACAGGCTACGCAATCGCGAAGTGAAACTATTTGAATCGCTGTTTGTATAATGGAGTGTAGCCAAATCGCTGTGTGCACGGGAATAATTATTTAAACCAAATCTAAATAACGCGGAGCGAATGAAAGGACCAGATCGTCGTTCCGTATAAAATCCGTTAAAATCCGCGCCTCTTGTCAATTAAAACAAGCAAATATTTATCTAGTGCCGCTGTAATCGAGCGTCCATTTTTTTTTTAATGCCGAGGGAGCAACGCGCTCGCACAGTCAGACACAGGTTCAAAGCTCAAAATTACTTTGTATATAAGGATTGAATAGCGAGGCGGTGCGGTAGCAGCGACGGGGAGGCGAGCGGCTGCAGAAAGCAAAGCCAAACGAAGCCCAAACTTGCGTATACGCATACCAGTTGTAAATGGGTGTAATTAAAGCAAGGAGATCGTTACGTAGGTATGCAGGTGCACAGAGAAGGAGAGATCGAGTCTATGCGCGCGTGTATATATAGATGAGAATGAGTGAGCGGGTGCAGCGCGCGCGAGAGCGGCGGAGCCGAGCCGAGCTCTTTGAGAGGATTCGCGCGTGCAGCGCAGCAGAAGCCAGGAGGGCCGCGCACGCAGTCGTTTCTCCCGCACACGGTCGCTTCATCCATTTTGAAGCTGACGTTATTACGTCGAGCCTGCTTCTCTCTCTCTCTCTCTCTCTCTCCTCCCTCTCTCACTCCCTCTCTCTTCCTCTCTCGCCCGCGTATTTTGGTTTAAGTTCGCAGCTCGGTCCGCTCGCTCGGCTGTTTACGCTAATTAAATTACCCGGCTGCACGTGAGAGAGCGAGAGAGTGAGAGAGAGAGAGGTAACGAGTCGTTGAGCACGCCGATCAGATAGGATATATCCCACGGTCCTTGTGTGCAGCAGTGCAGCCTTGTATATATACTCTCTATTTGCATTCCTGTTCCTCTATACCTTTCCTTCCCCCTTCCTCTTTTTGCCCTCCTCCTCCTCTCCCCCCCCCTGCACTCAATGTTAAGTAATTACGAGTCAATATGAGACAATTCGGATTTGCAGATCTAATGCAATGCACTCCTCTCTATATAAGGATTAGATTCTTCTTTGTCGACGGAGATTCCTTTAAATAAACAGCTTTTTTCAAAATTTATATTTAAAACGCAATGTTTGCGATCCAGCAGCATAAGTATACAAAAGTCACGTCATTATAAGCTGACAACACATCGTTTAATCCGATTTTTGTACCAAAATTCCTCGATAGATTGTTAGGACGAGTAATTATATTTTGGGAAAATTAATTTTGGGGGCAAAAACGAAAGGGTGGGGAAAAAAATAATAGTTTGCGGTACCTCGCTGCCATATTGGAGCGCTTGTTGGATTACTGTCCACCTCGCACTTCAGGCTGACTGACATCCCCTCGACGATTGGAATTCCGAAGCCTGGCAGGCGTGTTATCGCGAACGATGGTGTATCTGTAAAAGAAAAACAATACATGTGCGTTAGTTCAATTTATAGCTTTATTACGATTTAAGCGTACTAAGAACTCGATCATTTTAATTGGGTCGAGTTTCATTTAAACTTTTACGCACTGAAAATTCGGTCTCGTGAATTGGTTCTATTGCCACGAGTGCAATTACAATTGTAGAGAATTCAGAACGAATGTTTTCACTTTTCATATATTTCTTATTATCCTCATAAAGAAGCGAATTGCAGAGTGAATTGAATGTTCTTATTTTCAACGCTGAATTTTTTAGCTTCGTTCATCTCATTCATCAAATACGAATGAAATTGTGTTCCAAGAAGTCATAGTCAAGTAGATTTTTAATAATTGCACGTTATCACTTGTTTATTATTTAGAAATTTTTCTTTACTTCATCGAACCAATATATATATGTGTTCTTTTAAATTTCCCAACTTGCATGATATTTTTAATTTTCTCCCACCCTAAGTCACATTTTCTTCTTAATGTGTTGTTCACACAATTTGCTGACCCGCATTTATCCTTTTTCGAAAGCTGCGAAAGTGCAGGAGTAATTATAAAGCAAAACCAATTCGAGAATCAAAATAAACTAATATTGATATATTTCATAAGTTTCAGTCGTTTCAAATGCTCGTTTTCGAAGTAATTTATTTATACGAGATATTACTGGCATTCAAACTGCAAAACGTGTGTGTCAGTTCTTCCATTTCATCAAAGCAGTATTTATTTAAAAGATAAAGCAGATCAATTTATGAAATTCATTATTTCTTTATTCTACGTGTAGGACGAGGCGATCAGCTTAAAATAATATCGCTTATGATAGATACTCGGAGCGGCATGATTTTCTCTTCAATAGCTGTACAAAGCGAAAGCAGCTTAACGGGAATGCAGATCGATTGGTCGGACCCGTTGAAACTAAAATCTAGCGAATCCCGTTCCCCCGTGCACTTAAACAATGTCGCGTTTTAGCTCAATCAACGAGCCCGAGTGTCTGAAGCTGGCCTGCTGCGGTTCGCTGGAAAACGATGTATACCACCGAGTCGAGAAAATTTTCCATCCTCTCGCGGTAATAAGACGACGGCGGCGGCGGTCGCGATTTGCGCGCGGAAGCGAATTCGGAAGAGAGAGAGAGAGAGAGAGAGAGAGAGAGAGGGTTCGCTGGTCGAAAGAGAGGCAGTTCGCTGCACAGACAGCCGCTATCTTCGAGCTGCTCGCCGTCGGTCGGACTATATAACAGGGCGCAAAGCGCCAAGACAATGCGAGCTTAATGAAAGCTGCATCCCGCGTCTGGCTGCTGTTACTGCTGCGGTATGTAGTGCAGGAGAGTCGAGAGTCGAGCGCACGACGTAAACACCACGATGCAGAGCCGAACAATACGAGGCTGAAGTGCCCCTGCACACAGACCTCGATCACCTAATGAGAACTTTAAAGCATCTCCTCTTCCCCTTGTCACACTCTCCCGCACTCCTTCTGCACCCACTGCAGTCGCACACATTTTCTCTCTCTCTCTCTCTCTCTCTCTGTTTCACTCTCCCTCTTTAGCTTGGAATATCCTATTTTCATTTGGCGGCGCGCCAGTAAATAGTTCCAGCGCTGCGTGCAGGCAGCATTGTCTTCGCCACTCTCGCCTCGCCTCGCATCACTTGCTATCGGAAATATCGCATGCGCTATTGCGACACACGGTTCTGCATAAGTCTCGCGCTTCCCCTATACTTTAATGGACTATATACTAGGTATGAGACTTGGCGCGTATATCCCCGTGATTCAAACTTAACCTTGCTGTTTGAGCGACTTCCGACGATTTATTCACTGCTATTCCCTGTAATTGACGTGTAGAACATTGACGAGTTTGCAGACTGATCATTACGCTAATCAATCAACGTTTCGTGGCTATTAAGAAAACAATATATTTTTAACTGTCCTATAGCGCGAATTACATTGTTCAGTTTTTGACTATAGTTTTGAATTATATAGGAGGTATTATGTAGCTTTAGTAAAAGTTCAATAAAAAGATCTGGCTAAAAACTCGCTAAAAGCACCTGAACATTTCTATCTGGGTGGAGCGATTGTTCATCGAGTTTGTAACTTTAAAAGGCAACTTTTTTTCGAACGAGTATCATAATTTGGTTTATAATAAACTTACCATTTTTTCATATCAGTCATTGATCGAAATGAATTTTTCGGGAATTTATTACGTTCGGCCGTAATATAGAGGAAATGAAACTACTTTAAGTGGAATGATTTCCATTAGAGAAAGCTCGATCGTGTTTGCGACGAAGCACTCATCGAGTAGAAACTGTATTATCGGACGCATTTGCGCTGAAGTAAATGGTAAACTAGATGGAATTGGGTAAACGAGATATAAGTGGTATAAGGAAGGGGATCAAGCGGTGAACTCGCTTAGCTTTACTATTTTCATAAATTTCTAACTTTTACTTTTACCGCGCGCCCGTGCCGCACTTATCGCGAGACAAGAGTGAAACATTCGAGACAGAACAGTTTGCAACTTTGCAAATTTGTCCTCCGGTCTTTGCTGCTGCCCGCGGATTCTTCCTAACACGCGGGGCGAATTTCATATTTGTCGAAAGTAGCTTCGAGTAAACTAACCTTATACATCGTTTGGTATCTGCTATACAATTATCGAAAGTAATACTTTCAGGAAATATTGTAATTTTGAATGGACGCAATTTATAATTTATCTCTTTGCTGGTAAAATGGCTGGAAGTTTATGAAAGAACGTATATGTAACGCGTAGAAAGTGTCTTAGAAAGACCGAGTTATTCTTGGAGGAAAAATATCTTATATTCATTCGTAGAAAGTTCGCGGATGTCCACAGGCGACGTTTTTACAGGTTTGTCAAGTTTTCTGGAAAAAAGTCTGTAATCTTCGCGGCGACGATGAGCCCCGCGCAACTTCTTAACGACATCTTCGGTGAAAATAAAACAAAATTTTCGCCCCCGAGTGAAAAGCCAAGGATAATTAAGATGCCACAGGCTAAGTAGTCGACGTCAATCGTTTTATTCCCTTTTACTTGGGAACAACCGATAATAATGAACTTGGATAAAACTGCTTAAATCATTCAGTTTTATATGGGAATGTTTTTGCATAACTTGAAACTTAACCTATTTGTTTTTAATACAATTTTGGAATGAATCTATTTATATGGTATTAGCGCGACATCCTTCACACTTCAATAAAGCTCAAGGCGAAAACTGAGGTGCAGTTTTAATCACTTCGTTGTATTTAGAAAGAAAAACAGGTTTATAAGTCTTTTTTCCAACTCTTAACATTAATTTGTACTACGATCTTTTCATGCGTTATATTTTAATAAACAATAACCATGTATAGCATCTCGAGGGATAGACGTCGAAGCTTTCCATTCTCTGTCGCAATTAATTGATCAATGCAGTTGACGATTGCGGCACGTAGATAGAAGAACGCGAAAGAACAATTAAAACTGTCTCGAACAGTCTCGAATAAAAAGTCGTAAGAGGCTGGAAAGAACCACGTTAACAAGCACTCGGAAAAAAGCCGTGCACTAGTATACATATTCGCGTGGAACAGAGGGAATAAATCGACAAAAAGAGGAAAGTGTGTGCGAGGGAGAGAGAAAAAGAGACTCTCGTTTTCCCCCTTTCTCTAATTGTTAAGTACATTTTAGAGGGGTGTTAAAAAAAGAGACGGTCTGAGTGAGAAAGGATATAGCCGCCATGCAGGAGAGCGCACATAAGGACAAATTGCGCCGCGCTGACTCGAACCTCCATTCAGCCGAGCGCTTCCTTCATCCTCCGAGGAAGATCGGATCGCGTTTTGTGTATAACGCCTCGAGTGCAGCGCGAGAGTATTTTTAATTGACAAGGGCGGAGAGTAAAAAAAAACGAGAGTGGAAGAGCAGCGTTAAAAGCAAGGAGAAAAAGGCTTTAAATGAATCGGGCTCTTACTTTATCCTCCAACGGGCTTTTTCTCATTTTCAATTTTTTACTGGCTTTCCCTCTGTATTTTTTTAATTCGCTCCCAACCATTCAACGGAGAGTTTAGCCTCGCTCTAGCGGAGCTACTCTAGCACGCCGCTCTCGAAACTTGCGTAATTTCCTGAGTGACGGATGTGTCAGCTATTACTTACACCCAAATTCTTTGATGAATACGTGTAAGTAAGGTTGATCTTTTTCCGTCTGCTCATTTTGACGCTCTACCCTTTTTAATACTTATCACGCGACGTGAAATAGTGTTATGTTAGGATTGTATCCTATATGAAATATAACTAACGTACAGCCTGAAATTTCCGAGCTTATAAATAATACCTTTTATGGTGTATGAAACTTAAAAAATTGCGGTAATAGTGATATAGCACCCAAAAATGTACCAAAGTAATTTTTAAACCTGACTTGTAGCTTGCTGCGATACTTTTGTAAAAAATATACGAGTTCATTATTTCTTACTAAATATTCGCAGTTTGAACAATTTCTGAGAGGCAGTTTTATTTCAGTATCCGTGATCAAGTCTCGAAACGTCCTTTATTTTTTAAATTTTTATCATATTTAAAATTTTATAGAAAAGGCATTCAATATTCGATATAATGCTTCATAAATGCATAATACCATTATTCGAGGAGTTACTTGTTTCATAAATTATAAAATTTAAATCATTGAATTTATGTTAATCTATACATAGCATACATAAATACTTGAAGATTTAAACAAAATCATCGTATAGTAGGACAGAAGAAAAGCACCACCTCAAGATACCTGACATCCTCTCAAAGTGATCAACTAAATCGGTACAACAGGAAAATATCACTTTAAAAATATTATCTGAAGAAACAAGAACGTAACCATCGTGAAATCCATTTAGTTTTACGAGAATTGGAAGGAACCATGCTTGAAATATATTGTGTTAGTGAATTTATTTTTATATGTCGCATCAGACATCTTCGACACCGACTAAGGAATTTCCTCAATAACAGGGGCATCAAAATAAAGAAAATATGTAAATTCCAAGACTCAGCCCTCGGAAAAAATACGCCGACAATAGTTCCGTGCGTAACTTTCGAAGCATTTCCGCACCGAATTCGCATCGCGTGCAGACGCTCCCACTTGCTTAGCTTGCTTTTATACATATAAGAGAGCTGGAGGAGGAAAAAAGCCTCGGCCCCCATCCCATCGGGGCCAAACTCGATTCCCGTCCTGTTTTCATTCTCCCTTGCTTACGCATCGTTTCCGCTTTCTCTCTCTCTCTCTCTCTCTCTCTCTCTCTCTCATGCGCACTTTCCCTTTCCCTTACGCGCAATTTTTTCCTTCCACTGCTTATACAACGAATGTTTCGGTGCCACGTTTCAGCGTACGTGTCGTCGACGCGCAACCTGGGAAACACCCTTTCTCTCCCCTATTTATTTTTCTACAATTCTTGTACACGAATATACGTACATGTATGCATGCGGCGGTATAGATAACATTTGTTACAATCACTAAGCAATGTATAATGTTTTGCAGTCTAATAATCTTTAAGCATCATTTAAGATATTAATAAAATAGCAAATAGTATATGACTCGTCAATTAAAAGGAAAAAAATGACTGGTAACATTTTAGTGGCGAAAGTCGATGTTCAAAAGATCCGCGAAAAATGGTTGTATTAATATAATGTCCCACGTACGCGTAGACGTTTTTCCGTGTCTCTTTCGCCGCGGGAAGAAAATCGTCGCGCTGTGGCTTGCTTTAATGAAGTGTCGTCCACACGGGGAAAAGAGGCGGGGGCGGGGAGGGCAGAACGGGTGGCGAGCAACAGCAGCAGCAGCGGAGGCGGCGGCTTTTATTTTGCTCGCGTATATGTAATTTCGCAATGCGGCGAGAATTACCTCTCCAGCCAGCGAAGGGGGTAGAGAGATAGAGAAAGCGGCCGCGGCTCTGTCCAAAAAGAGTGGAATAAAAAGCTGCTGCTGCTGCTGCTGCTGCTTGGCAAGAGAAGGGAGGGATGAAGAGAGAGAGAGAGAAAGGAAGCGCCGCCGCAGGGCGAAAAAGCGGGAAACGCGCGAGAAATTGTCGCTGGAATTAGGCGCGGTCGTTAACGCTGATATTAATGTACGCGAACGACCGAGCGACAGCGGGAGAGAGAAAGGGAGAGACAAAGAGACAGGCAGAGGGCGAGCGAAAAAGGCCCGCGCCCACACGTATAATATACATTCGCGCTGCGTATCTCTATATAATACGTGTCGGCGTTGCTGTGACTCTGCCTCTGCCTGTGCCTGTGCCTTTGTGTGTGTGTGTGTGTGGGTGGGTGGGTGGGTGGGTGGGAGGAACGGACGACGTACCTATTATGCTATCCAGTCGTTCTGCCTCGTTTCACTCGAATCGCATATGTGGGAGACGGGGCGCGAGAGGCAATTTTTTGTATCCCCCCTACAGCTCCGCGCATATCCTGTGCTCTCCGATACCTCGATTTTTCTCCACTCGGTTGGATTGTCACTACCGCTAACTTTTTTTTTTTTGTTTCCTCCTACTCGTCCCGGTTGCACACCTGCACGCATGATGATATTTTTCGCACTCGAAAATGTGTCTATCGGAGAAAGTGTAATGTAATAGTCGATTTTCCATTGCGCGCGGAGTATATTTTTGGAAAACTCGAGAGGAAGAGTGGAGGGAAAGCTGCAGCACGCGTGCCCGTTCACGCGATAAGGTTAGTCCGTTTCAGCCCTGAGGATTTGACTAAGCTTCCGGCCCTGCTATATATATATGTGTGTGTGTGTACCGTATATGTAGGTACATCCCTTGTCTCTCTGTTTCTCTGGCCCGGTGCAGGACGCTAAGCAACTTTCCGTCGGATTTTCCCACCCCAGCTCCCTCTCGCAGTTGGTCCGCGAGAGGCCAGGTTATAAGTGTTGGCCCAAGGATTACGAGGCTAGTATAGCAAGTGAAAATGCCCTGTGTACAAGCCGAGGCTGCTGCTGCCGCTGTTGCTGCACTGCAGGAACTCGAGGCGCGCACGACTCATCTAAAGTGCAATTGTCTTACTTGGCATTACGATGTTTATAACGCTCCGCAGGCGCGCGCTCAACTCGTATGCGCCCCGCCCCCTTGGTTTACGCGTACATCCGTGGCTCTCTATCCCCTGACACGTCCTGCGACTGAAATTTTAAATCGTCCGTGCTGCTACCGCTGCTATAGGGATTCGCGGCTCTGCTCTGTTGTACAGCAGCTCCTGCTTTTACTTGTTTATATGCATTCCCGTACGGAAGACTTTGACGAGTTCAATTTCTGCCTTTTTAATGACGACGACTTTTATTGTGCGGCCCGCGTACTTTTGGAAGTAAAAACTTTTTGCAAAGGCGAGACTGAACTTTGCGATGTGGATGGAGTTTTCATACCGAAGTTATGGCAAAGGGATGGTTCTACATTTTTCAGATTATATTTTTCGTATTTTTGTCTATCTTTGTTTTATTTTTTTAAAATACGATTTTTTATGGTTTAAATGTGCGTTGATATTACGGAAAACACGACATATGATTTGTAAGATACGTTTCTACTTTCATCCAACCAAAGTCGCGTACGCCCGAATTTTAATTTTACAATTTTAATTCTCCAACCTTTATTTGAAAAGTTAAGCGAATGTTTAAAATTTCGGTATAAATGAAATTTACAACGTCCGACGGTTGTTTATGAGAATAAAGAAATTAAACAATTTTGAATAATGGATCGACGTGAAATCCTCGGGGAATACAATGAAAATTTCGTATGATATTTGTTTATCATGTCCGTTTTCTGTATATTATTATAAAGAAAGAATTATCATATAAGCAGGCATTGTTTGCTTCGCAATTTTTTAATATGCGTTAGTGGCGAGCACAACGCCAGTAACGGTCAAAGTATTCACGTCTACGTTTGCACGCAAATTGAAAAAGTTAGTAAATATCGATATCTCAATATGTTTTTCTACCCCTCTAAACACACATGTAGACACACGTGAAAGTTGAGAAGGATCCTTGAGGAAAATGAAAGGAAAGCGGCTGCCATAATTCGAAACTAATTTTCTCAAGCACGCACGCACGCATAACGAGATATAACGTCGATCGATAATGAGCTTCATCAAGATAAATGGGCCCCGGCAGGAACGCGCTGCGCGGCTCTCCTCCTCTCCAGGTTCGATCTCGCGCGTCCGACGCACATCCATCCGGTGGCATTAGCAAAACTCGCGCTCCTGGCGAATCTGCGACGCAAATCATCGAAGCAGCGCCGATGCGTTATTTGCTTTAGAAAGTTTCGTGGGAGAGAGAGAGAGAGAGAGAGAGCGGACTAGCATTGCACTCACTCACCGCCACTCTCTCTCTCTCTCTCTCGGTCGCACACAATTTCAAATATGCACGGATGCGCGGAACACACACGTACAGGTGGATCTGTATATAATACACGTAACAGCGTGGCGCCGCGCGGCTCACTCTACTGTCTCTATGCGCCGGCAGTTCATGGAAATGCACCTGGAGACCTTCGCGGCCCGCTAACGATTCACATCCCGTGTAAATCTGAAATGCAAATGGAGGGGAACGCCGCTGCCAGCGGTGCCGCCGCCGCCGCCGCCGCCGCCGTTGCCTCGTATATCGGATCCTGAACACCGGCGCACAGCCGCTGAAACCTCGCACGTCCACGAGCACGCAGCCGAGGCGAACGATACTAGCGAACACGCGCGCGCGTGCGACCGAGTCGTATATGCATATATATATATATGTACAAGGAGGGAGGTACAAGCCTCGCGCGTTCGAGCTCGAGAGCCCGTTAAAGCGCACTGCTAATAGTTACACGCTTACGTTGGACGATCAGCGCCGCACCGGTATTATACTTTTTGCGGAACGAGCCGCTCACTCGAATGCATGCGCTACTACGGAGATTAGTGTCTACCTGCGCTTACAGGTGCTTTTAATAATCGCGCAGCCTTGACTTTCTTTCAAAACTTTCGATACTGACGAGCGCTTGCGTTTATAGTAGAGTCTAAAAATGTGTCTAACACTTGGTGTTGCGGAAAATCAAGCGATTCTCGATTCCCTAGAAAATAATATATAGTGTTTGCATAAATTATTGTATTGTTTATCATGCACCAAGTAGTTTTTAGAAATTCGATGCACGAAAGATTTTTGCACAGTCCTTTTTTGCACATGTTGCTCGGAAGAAAAGATAGAACGGTTCGGGGTCCTGAGCAAACAATTTATGTATGCAAGGTGAACCGCCTAAACGCCCCGAGCAATTAACGTTTTTAGCTTGAACCGGAATCGTGCAGGGAGAAGCAAAGCAAAGTATGGCTTGAAATTCCCGCTACGAAATGAGGTACGTGGTAGCAAAATACGTATAGCATGCATAACGGGATTTCGGGCCTAAAAACTTTTCTCGTTATCATATTCAAATTATTGCAGGGGGCAAGTTGAGCGCGAAATCAGCTTTTTTGCCCCTCCCGAGTCTTGGCTTGGCTGAAACTGCCGTCGCGGTGAATTGAAATATACTTTGAAATAACGTTACAATTTCACACTTGCTCGATGCGGCGCATAATTGCGATAGTGCTGATGGCCAATGTGATATGTTTGTCGTTGACAACGACGAAATACTAAAATTAACCCAGTAAATCTTTCAAGCATTTATAATGGAGGGTATGATTAAAATTAACATTTTCCTATCGATATATAATTGAAAGCGTCCTTCAAAGCGGGGATGGCTGTGTGCAGGCGATGACGACTACTAACTGGACGGCGGCATTATATGGAGCGTCACAAACTCATCGCAGACAATCGCCGGGGTTTACGCGGATTAACATAAATGAAGCGCTCTCTCTATCTCTATCTCTCTCTCTCTCGAAATGACAAGGATAAAAAGGGGGAAAAAATAATTCGGCCGCCGCGTCGGACCCTCTCGTCGTGACTGTTACGCCGGTTACGCTCGCGCACCCGTCTAGCGCAAAATATATTTTGCCTCGTGGAGCATAATAAATTGAATTAACATACATATTCGCTGCGCGGCCACACTTTGCCCGTACTCATTGTTATCCAGGGCTGTTACGCAACGCTCGCGCTGCACACCCACACACACACACACACGCACGTACAATCGTTGGGCTTGTCCGAATCCAACAACGAGTCTCCGGGACGCGGCTGCGAGCGGGGGCGATCGTCCTGCACGAACTCGTCCGGCGTCGCCGCACGTGTGTGCGAACGACGTGTGTGCGAGCGCGGGAGAAAATGCCTTTTGCAGCCGCTGCGGCTATACCGCCGGCCGCCGGCCGCCATTCGACTCGCGTTCGCTCGCGTAAATTCTTGTTATCTGTCCCTGGTGTCTTTGGGAAACGGCTTTCACCGACGCGCCAGAGAATTATTCGGGTTGGGCTTTAATCCGTCCTCTCTCTGTCTCTTTATCTCTCTCTCTCTCTCTCTCTCTCTCTCTCTCTCTCTCTCGCCCCAGAAACGGAATCCCGCGCGTACTGCAATTCATTCGACGCTGCAGAGGAGAAAGCGCTTGGTAATGGACGCTCCTAAGGCTCTTTTGTTGCTCGAAAAATTTGACATCGTCGACGCCAATGATTAACTGTTCCCAGCTACATTCATTGTATACGCGGTAAAAGTACAGAAATATTCTTGTAATTCTTTTATCAACACCTATTATTTTCGCTTTATCGCTGTATAATTAAATAAACTAATGTATCTGGAGTTCGCCCATTTCATCAGATTCTCTATGAAGCAATTGAAGAAAATGACTACCAGCGGTTCGACTGGTATGGATCATCAATCTAGATTTAAATGCCGAATTACTTCCTGGAACATCGGAGAGGAAGTGTAACTACTGCCACTCGGTTTAGAAGTCAACATGATTAAATCGCGCTCTTGGGATTATTTTCGCCATGATTTCATCGAATTATACTGTCAAGATTAAAAATCGGGAACGCTCTATTTTGCATAAAGCGACTATACATAAAATCCTTTCTCAATAATGCTGACAAATCCTTATTAATTGATTAGGAATGAAAAAAAAGATATTTAATTAGTCAACTTTTGCGATGTATTTTTATATTATCAACCTATATCGAGTAAAGTTTTAAAACATTTAGCTGAGAAAAGTTCTAAATAATATCGCAACGGAGCTCACATTGAAAATCACCTTGTCAATGGAGACAACAACTACAATTTCTCTGGGGACGAGCGACACTCTTTTCCCTCCCTCGCTCTTTCCCTCCAACTTTCTCGAAATTTAATCTTTATTTAAAGCTTTTGTTTTATATGGAAAGTTGGTTCCGAGACGAATTTCCAGGAAAAATGCTTGCCTAGTTGCGGAAAAATCAACACGCGCTCGGAGAGTGAGAGAGAGAGAGAGAGAGTGAGTTGAGGCAGAAGTAGCATCAGTAGTAACAGCGGGGATGCGCAAGACGAGAGCTAGAGAGAGCGTAAGGGTTTCGACTTGGAGGAGGAGGAGAGGAAAAAAAGTAAAGCGAGATGGAAAACAAGAACAGCAAGAAGCTGTTCGTGCAGAGTTCGCGGCAAGACGATTGAAAATAGATGGTATAAGGATAGCGGAGGACCGAAAAGTTGAAAGAGAGAGAGAGAGAGAGAGGAGAGAGAGAGAGAGAGAGAGAAAGTGGAAGCTCGACTAAAGCAACAAACAAGACGCGAGGCATTCTAAGGGATTCGATATAAATAGATGTATGGGAGAGCACAGAGAAGGTGTGGCCATAAAGGAAGCTCGATCCGCAGCCAGCTCCGACTTGTCTTCTACTATTTTCTATTTTATTTCAATCTTTGCAGAAATTCCATTACGAATGTAAAGTCAGTCACTCTTAGCTTTAAATTGAAAACTTGTGATATAAATGCTACTCATTAATTTGATTTAGCAGCCTGCTTAAATACTGCAAATTTTGGACATATACTTAAAAAGAATACGGAATCGTATAATTATTAAAGAAGTTGGTTATACAACGTGGATAATGTTATGCTATTCATAATGTATTTCAATCAATACGCGTCGCGAGACAAGGATTCTTGATTAAAAAAGTTTTATGAAATAAATATGCGATCGATGAGACAGCATTTCAGATTTCGCTATCAACATCGCATGAAATAAATACGAACCCCCCTGAAAACAAATCAGTACGGAATTGAGCTTCTTCGTATGTCAGCAGAGGTCAATGTGCGACCCATGTATTTCTGTGCGGGCTAATAAAAGATGAATGAGAATAGGGAGCCCCTCGCTCTCGGGGTGCGTTCATAGTCAATAAGTACAGCGTTCGCCTTCTTCCCTTCAATCTGAACTTGTATATAGGGGATATTCCATGTCAAGTTACCTAAATCTTTGAAATTACTTGTACTTTTTAATTATCTCTTGAAAGTGTATACGATTTTTATAATAGAAATAAATATTCTTCAATTTTCAGATAAATCTAAATACAGTACGAAAGTGAATTGATGTATCAGGGATTTTCAAGAACAAATAATAGTAAAATTGAATTTATTGAAAACAACTAAGATTTGCATTTCTTCAGCGTTATAAAAACGGGACTTTAGAAGTGCATACAATGTTGCTCATCCTTAAAAAATTAAACTATCCAAACTTTTTGATCATCGCCGGACTTGACACGGAATATCCCCTATGTATATATACATGCCGGTACAAGGGGGATAGATATCAGCGAGCCGGCGTCGGCGGATTAAATGGGTGGGAAGATTGGCCGCGGGGATCCGCGCGCGACGGTTGAAATGAATTTTCAATAGAGGAGCGCCGAGGATCGAAGGATAGAGAGAGAGAGGAGAAGAGAGAGATGAAGAAGAGGCGGAGGACAAGGACGGAGATTCTGCGGTAACGGCTGCAAGCTGCTCGAGGATAAGGCGTACGTATAAGGTAGGTAAACGAGCCCCGGCAGTCGTACGCGACGCCTCTCTTTCTCTCTCTCTCTCTCTCTCTCTCTCTCTCCATTCTCTCCACTTTCGTTCGTTTGCTCCGCCACGTACCCAGGAATTACCATTGTTCTCTCGCGAGTATCTTCGCGCCGCTGCCGGTCCTGCAGCAGTAGCTTCCACACCGCCGCACTATGAGAAATATGAGAAAAATCCTTGCCGAGACGCTACTGCTGCGGGGATACTCGAGATTTTATGGAATATGTATCAGTTCGCGAGACTGCCTGTAATGCGCGCCTGGCTAAAAATTCAACGTGGATCATTCCGTTTTAATGCTTCGATCACACATCGAGTAAATTATTCAGGTTTAAGCAATAGATTAAAGTCAAGTGACATTTAGCAACTTTAATAGGGATAGAGCGACAATGTTTATCGCGCAATTTTCCAAATGAATTTTGATAAAACGTAATAGCCGATAGCCGAAGAAAAAAACTCATTGGAAGAAAGCACATTGGAAAAATTCATAAAATACGATTTCTATGCAAATATCTGAGTGCTGAATTTTAATCTTTTAATGGTCCGAGAGCATCTCTAAAAATATATAAACAAAAAGTTGGGGTGGGGGGACTAAATTGGCTCGTGCAAGGAGAAAGAAGAGCTGAATGCGGCCATTCTCTTAAAAACAAAAGAGGCAAGTAAGAAAATCGCGAGGTCTTTGGTAGCTAGAGCTGCAAGTAACTAAAAGGTGAGGGTGCAGGGAGTATCGGCGGCGAGGCTCTCTCTTGGCCCGGGGACAAGTTTCGCTAATCCTCCTTGCCTCGGTGACTAGCATAACTCCTCCTCGTGGTCTAACTGCTGCTGCTGCTCCGTGCAAACTCTCTCTCTCTCTCTCTCTCTCTCTCTCACTCTCTTGGGAGAGAGAGCGAGAGATGGAGAATACCTTATGGGATGCTGGTAAACGCTCGAATATCCGGCCAAGTGCTTCCGTTTCATGCCCCCAACCACTATATACTTTCTCCCTGCTGCAGCTCCTTTTGTCTATGGAAATACGAAAATATCTCCTCTGTCCAGCTCTTACTTCCGTATTATAAGAATTCTCCCCCTTCGAGCATTCGTGTGCCCATGCACTCTCCCAACGCTTTTCCATTATTCTCCTGCCTTTTTTCTCCATCCTCCATCCTCTCTCCGTTTCGCTCGCCTCCAGTCCCTCTCGCTTACGCTACCTTGAATGTAGGTTAATACGAACGATGACCGTAAGTATACCGGCAGACGGATCCGCTACTGCGTTTTTTTCTTCTCTCTCTCTCTCGCTCTCTCTCTCTCTCTCTCTCTCTCTCCCTTTGTTTTTCGCAACTCAACTACCCGAGAGTTCTTTGTTAGCGGCTATCTTAATCATGAAATTCCTAGCTCGTATTATTTTCTTTCCTTTCTTGCGTCGCGTGCCGAGCGAGAGAAACGGAGAGCTTTAAAAGTCTCTCAGCGGAGGGATAGATATGCTTTTTATGTGCTCTTTGACGAATACAATTATGGACTGTTTTGAGTGTTTTGACTGCAGCCAAAGACCATTTGCGAATAGTCGCCGAGTAGTTTTGGTCTCCCGTTACGAATATCTTTTTATGGATCGCTCGTAAAATCCCTCCCGAGTTAATGATTCCTCGTAAGCGAAATAAAATGCCTTTTCAATTTTACGGTATTCATTTTTCGCGCGCGCGTGCATACCCACAGACGCGGAAACTCGAGCTTTTTTGTCGCGCAAAAAAAAAATTACTATTGCGCACGAAACGAGGGCAATCGAAAAGTGTATAAAAATAAAATTCGAACTTTGCTTTTTATTACGATTTTTGCAGGACAAAAGAAGCGTGTCGAACGGTTTTATACAAATTTTAATAATCTTTTGTAATTTTTAGAAATATTTATTTTTCTACTACCTCGACAGTTACATCACCATATGTGCGCAATTACTTGCGCAAGAAATGTTTGCTTTGAACTTTTGTGCTGAAAAACGCTCTAACTTAATTTACCTCTAAAGTGCGGCATATGTTTGAAATATTTTTTTGGGAATCTGCCTCAAAGCGGAACAGCGAGAGCCGACAACAAATAAACGGGAGAAGCAAATGCGAAAGTTAATGCGAAAAATGGCCCAACTGTTGCCGCTTGTACGCCGCTCCCTGACATTGATATAAACTTTAAGGAGTCGACAAAAGAAGAGTAATCGAGGGAGAAGGAGATCGAAAGGATAGAAGTATAAAAGCGAAGAGTAACGAAGCCTGCACGCAAGAAGAAGAAGAAGAAGAAGAAGAAGAAGAAGCAGAAGAGAGAGAGAGAGAGGCAGTAGCAGAGAGTAGTATAGTAGCAGCAAGCTGTCGCCGATGGCTCGTGAAGGCTCGCGCGAAGCAATAGCTCTGCTTCTCTCTCTCTCTCTCTCTCTCACTCTCTCTCTCTGTATGAGTCGCCTATCTACCGGGAAGCGGAGCTTGTAAATCAATTACAAGTCCCGGCGCGGCTGGTGCCGGGGCGCTACTGGCGCGCTATATACTATATAATACTGGCGCAGGAGCCACCGCCGGCTGCTGTAGCACATCGCCCCCCGAGAAATGGCACGTACTTTCCTAGCAACTTTCGGGTGCTGACGTGATCGGCAAACTCATGTACACACCAGCCACCGAGTCTCCGAGCGTGTAACGTTTATGCGGCCTCCCTATACCTCCTTGCCCTCCTATACGTGCAGTGCAAGGATACAAATTCCCGTGGCCTGAGCGAAAAGTAAGGGGCATGCAGAACCGATGCCCTTCAGTTATGCAGATTGCCGATAGTCCGCTGGTATAATTTTTCATATACCCCCACACGATGATTGTAGAGACCGCAGGGCTAGTCTCTAATACCGACTTTTCCAACTTTGCGCTGAAACTGGCTTCTCTTTCCCGAGCACCATTCCAGAGATGTACACGTCGCTGAAAGGTAGTATCAGCGGGAGCAATGAGAAATTTAGAGGAAGCCGATAGCTCTTTTTTCGCCTAAACACACTGCAGAGAGCTGCGCGGGGACACAAAGGGACTGTCTCTCGTGCGTGCGCGCGTGTGTGTGTGTGTGTGTGTGCGTGTGCTTCTCAGGGATTTGGGTGCGCGCGGACCGTTGCAAAAGCAATTCGAGGCGCTGAATGCGCTGCAGGGCGACAGTACAGCGTGACACAAGCTAACACAACAGAGAAGCTAGCCTGGCACCCCCTCCCGACCCGACAGAGCCGTGCAGTGGATCGCGTCGTAGCAGTAGCTGCAGGCTCCCCCAAAGCTCTCGTACAGCAGCAGGAACGGGGCAGAGAAAGCGAAGGGAGCGAAGGGGGCAGTGGGCGGGAGGCCGGGGCCGGGGGGTTGGGGGAGAGGAAGCGAGCGACGCCGCCGGGAGAGTCGAACGCGAATCGGTTGAGCGCTCGCGCCCGCGCCCGAGAGCTCCGGGCCTGGTGTTAGATTTGAATATGATTGATTGAGTGTAGCCGAGTGAACGACGTGAATGGCGTTCGTGAAAGCCGCCGACGCCGTGTCTATTTGTGCGGCAGAGGTAGAGGCAGAGGCAGAGAGAGAGAGAGAGGGAATCGGAGGGGGAGGCTCGAGACTGGGACCTGTCAGCCCTCGAGTGTGCAGTGCGCCCCTTAAGTAGATGTGACAAACCAAAGAGAGTGAGAGAGAGAGGTGGAAGGAGGAAAGGAGGAAACAAAAGTGGGTAAAGAGGGTGAAAAATTGAAAACTCCCGGTGTTTACAAGCTGAACTCTTTTCTATTAACTTTCCATAATGTAATATTGATTCGGAAAATATGAAATAGCAATATTCGAGGAAAGGAGGAGGTGGAGCTGGAGATGGTGGGATGGAAGCTGAGGCGAGAAAGTGGGTCAGAGGTTGGTAGGGCACGCGCTGCAACATTCTATCGGCAAATTACGCGAGAGGCGAAAGGCTGCTGGGTTTCGAGTTTCAAAGTTCCTCGAATTTCTGCTCATTGATGTTGATAGACCTCCAACAAAGGGCTATTTCCAAGTAGCCCCCTCCTAACCACCAAACTCTTGGTCAGCGCTTGTCCAACACTTTTTTCTACTCTGTTTACACATTTTCTACGGAGTGGATGGAAATTGATAAAACCCGCTGGGAATTTTCGTCGACAACATTATAATTTAATTCTGCTGTGCGTTAATAGAGAGCTTTGTTGAGCAAATATTGCACTGCTGGATTTTATTTAAATGTATTATTATCAGCGCAGACGTGCTAAGTGAATTTAGCGTGAGTGGGTTTGTTTGTGTGATTCGCGCGGCTGCGCGATCTGCTTCAGAGAATGTCAAGTATAAAAATTGTGTTAAAGTATAAATGAATAAAAATTGTAATTATCAGTTGCAATGTTCTATAAAGAACGGAAGATGTATTTATGTAGTATTTTAGTATTTAACAGTATTTTACGTGGCTGGCCGTGGCAGACTTTTACATTTTTTTTTTGTAATTGTCGCAAACAGATTTTCGAATCTCGTTAGTTTTTTCAACATTTTTTCAATCCTTGTCCACTTCAAAACTGCCATTCGAGTGTAACGAATCACGGGATGAAAAAAAAAACAGTTTCTACAACAAAATGAATACAGTATACAGAGTCAGAAATTATTAGAAGTAACGAACTAATGAAAGAAAATTAATTAAAAAACTTGATTCTTTGTTAAAAAATTTAAAATCCATGTAAATTCCAAGTAGCTGGAAATAAAATATTCCATTTCCATTGGAAGCTCGAGCAAATTTGAGCAAAGTCTACGGCAATTTCTACCCTCTGCCGGCTGCAGCAGCGGTACAGGGCAGAAATAAACAATCCGATGAGAGTAAAGGGGAAAAAAACAGTAACGAAGCGAAAGGCAATTCCCCTTACAAAGTAGAGCAACAGTAGCAGCGTCTTATTGCGAAAGCATTTAGGACGAGACAGAGGCAGCCAAGGCAAAAGGGAGCTAGAAGCACGTGGTGCGTTGCAATAAGCGCACAAGGTGTAAACGCTGCTGCCTCTCAGCGATATTTTCCTCTCTTTCCCTTTCTCTATCTCCCTCTCTTTCTGTTCCTTCTTTTCTTTCGATTCATTCTGTGCTATTTTTTTCTCTCTCCCTCTAGTTGAGCTCCGACGCACAATGGCTCGAGCAAATGCTACACATACACCCTCGGGATACAGGCGAGAAAATAGTCATGGATAAAATGAGTATCTTAAAA
Organism: Megastigmus dorsalis; assembly: GCA_900490025.1. Classification (NCBI taxonomy): domain Eukaryota; kingdom Metazoa; phylum Arthropoda; class Insecta; order Hymenoptera; family Megastigmidae; genus Megastigmus; species Megastigmus dorsalis. The sequence continues at coordinate 55,411 of UELU01137807.1, read as the reverse complement.
AAAAAGTTACAGATTTAAATAACTAAGACATTAGAGGTGACTATTCTCCTTTTACAAACAAAGCTTAATTAACAGGTCGACTAGAAGGTGCCGATATCGAATTAGTACCCTTTTGGAAACATTAATTTAGTTGACTTGTTTTTAATGATATTTATCTTGTTGATCGATTTCCAACTGGTTTATTGTATTCAAGAACTGAGTGAATTTTTCCACATGTGCAGCGCGCGTATCTGAATTCGAGAAAAGAGGAGTACTCCGACCAATGACGCAATGCGAACGCACTGCAGTCTGTCTTTCTTTCTTTCTCCGCAGCCACGATGACGCGGCGGTGTTGCAATCCGAGAAAGTAATCTAGCTAGCGGCTGCTGGTATATAAAATGCTGGTAAATCTCATTTTCTAAGGCCTTTCTCTCTCTCTCTCTCTCCCTCTCCTTTTCCCTCCTGTCTTATTTTTGAATGTGTTACGCGATATTGTAGAGCTGATTATGTTATGGACTACTTCTCCGATTTCTTTTCATATTTCGTCCACCGCGTATTATTGTAATTTTCTTTACTTAAGGGCCAGAGTATATGTTTGTTTAAGTATAGTTTTTCAAAAAATTAGCGACTTGTTTTGTAGCTGAACGGGGCAGTGCTTCGAATAAAAAAATAACTTTTGTAAACACACGCCGAGTGGAAATCGACCATGGCGTAATCGCATTTTTACACGAAACAAAATATCGAAATTCGAAGTGCTGCATTACTTTCGGAAAAATAATACTTCTAGTGAAATGAAAAAAAAAAAAAAATATATTAATGCTCGCCGTATTTTTCTCGATGACCGTAACAAAAAATGTTGGGACAAGCGAGAAAAAAACAAGTTAAAAACACATTCGTGGAAATTCGTCAAAAATCCCGAGGCTAGTTCCAACTAAACTGTGCGGGCTCATTCGTAATTAATAATATTCGGAAAATAAACAACCTGTTGATAGGTGAAAAACTCCGCTCCTTGATAATCGAGCACAGCGAATAAAACTATAGTTATAGGATAGCCGGGAAACGAGAGCAAATACGAAATTACGGAGTGTAGTAGTTTCATTACACTACATCGATTGCGCTTGCTTAGTTATACTCGCTCGCGCTCGCATTGAATGAGAATTCAATATCGCTGCGGTACAGCTCTCAAGTACTATTTACATTTCCTGCTTTTAATTTACTTTCCCGGGATTTAACCTACAGCGCGCGAAAGAATCTCATCCAGTTTCATTTGAAGATAAATACATCCAATCTCATAAAGATAATTAAATATTGATGCAGCTTTAATGGACTTGGATTTTTATTTCGACGAATGCGATTTTCCAATACACGGGAACTACGCCCACTGATTAATTAGAAAATCTCCCGTTGTGAGAACATTTCCCATCAACTTTGCAATAATATACATGAAGCGTATACTTTAAATGCTGTAGCTCGCGCGGACTGTCGAAAAAAAGGGTCGTCCGGTCCGATTGATAAAATAAAATTGCAAAACATGCTTATCAATCAAACGTTTTTCCCCCCTTTCTTTTTTTTTGTTCGAAACTTGCCTACACGGACGACTGGGTACACAAGCCATTAAGCGAGGCGAAAAAAAGCGTTGCGGAACAAACTTTTCGGTCGGGGCTCTGCGCAGAGAGAGAGAGAGAGAGAGAGAGAGAGTGGGAGAGCTGGCACAGAAAAAAGCGAGATTTTTTCGTTACAGAGCCGCGCGCCCTCGTCAATCGAGCATCTTCCATGCATCTGCGAAGCCCTATTTTCATATCCCGAAGTTCGCGAGCGTGAAATTTGTCATTGTTTGCTGGCGTTGTAGAAGCGGCATATGCGCGAATAATACGGGCACATCAGAGAGAGAGAGAGAGAGAGCGAGAGAGAGAGAGAGAGGAGGCTGCAAATTCACGGGATGCAAATTTTCCAGGCGAACGCTCGCCTAGTCTCCCTCTCACCCTCTCACCCTCTCTCTCTCACTCTCCGAAACATGCGGGCCCGAAAATCGCTAGCTGCAAGGCACTGCACGTATTCTCTCCTCCTCGTCGCTCTTTCTTTCTCTCTCTCTCTCTCTCTCTCTCACTCACTCCCTCTTGCAGGCGAGAATCGATACTTTTTCCGACCTCGCGTCCTCGCTCACTTTTACTCGAACGCGTTCGCCCCTTTATCTTTTCGTCGTCGTGTCCCTTCCCTCTCGCTTTCTCCTCCTCGCTTTCTCCTCGCTTCTCTCCTCGCTTTTCTCGCTCCCTCTGGGCTACACACACTCTTTTCTGATCAGGGAGCCGAGGCGAGTGCGCATATTTTCTGCTACAGCTCACCTCAAAGTGTCTACGGCACTTTTCAATTACTTCGGACCGGGTGCACTTCGACGTCCCGCCGGATATCGACACTTCTTTTCTCTTCATCTTTAATTTTCTCAGCCGCGCGCTTCTGCTCCTAGCTACTGCTTCCTCTCTCTCTCTCTCTCTCTCTCTCTCTCTCTCTATCTCTCTCCTTCTTTTAGCTCGTGCCAGCATGCCTTGCTGCTCTCTTTCTTCCTCTCATTTTTTGCCCCCTTTTTTAATCAATTTATAATGGAAAAACGTGATTTCTGATCCTTTGGAAAAACGATATTTATATACATGCAATACAGCGTGAGCTATCGCGCTTATACGCGTTATAATATACAAGTGTATGAAGAATAAAACAAGAGGGTGTTAACGATCGACCTCTAACTAGTTTTCGCAAATTAGGTTTACACAAATTTCAAATTTCCTGTATCGAATGTCAAAGTCGATAACTAGTCACTTATAGTTTTAGTTGTTGGATAACTATAACATACCAACAGCCAGATAAAGCAGGTAATAAATATAATTCTCGCATTGAAACAAATTTTCATCAAAGAAAGAGAAGGTTAGAAAAAAAAAGGATAGAGTGAGAGAGAGAAAGAGAGAGGTGGAATTCAAAAGCACAATAGTTTTATTACGAAAGTAGTCGTAAAGCAGGAGAGAGAATCCGTAGAACAAAGAGTGAACTGCAGCGGGCAGGCCGGCGCAAAAGAGGGCGAGAGGGAAAAAAAAGGGTCAACGGAAGCGCGTCGGCGACGTCGTCCCCCTTCATTTTTACCCTTTCATCTCCGACTCGCGCGGCGCGCGGCCGGCGACTTTCCCGCGAACGACCTGGAATGCGGCTCGTTGAAGTTTTACGCGCGCGCCAACAGCTCGCACACCGATGCGCGAGTGCGGCCACACGTACGCTATGCACGCTCCTCGGTATGAAAAATTAACAACCCTCCAAGTGCAGCGTCCGTGCCGTCCTCGCTATGGTGCTGCAGGCCGGTATAGCCAGCAGACGAGTCCCGGGTACGAGCGCCAGGCGTTAAGGAATTAATGAAAGGACGAAATAAGCGAGTGACACAATGAGCACCGCCACTCGTTATTACTCGTCGTATACTCCGATAGCTGATGTTGTTGGGGCTCATCAAAGTTGCATTTCTCTCTTCTCCCGTGATCTCTCTCCTCTATAATGGTATAGATTATGCATTGAGCCGATTCGTGTAATGTGTCTTTGGAAAAAAAATCGAACCAATTTGCGTAATAAAATATGATAGAAATTCGAGAGAAATATTATTGATTTATGTATAAATGAAAGCTCTAATGAGTCGATTTTATCGTGGATTAATTTACGGCTTTTATCCGATAAAACATTATCTGCAAAATAGTTTAATTTTTAATATTATCCAGTTAACGTTAATTTCGATAAAATTTTAAACCGTATCCAGTTACTTCAAAAGCTTGATATCACTTTATTAATTTAAATATCAGCCGCTATTAAGAACTGCGTTATAAATATGAACGAATCGTAATTTTCCATTTATGAGATTCGAGGATAAAGGAGAAAGACGATAATTCGATTGAACTGGAACACACAGATTTGGTTATCGAGAGGAGCTCGTGCAAAGCAAACGATAGTCTTGGGTTTGCATAAAAATTTTACTCTCGCTATACGCTCGTACGACGATAGCTCGTAGCGATACATAAACTCGCGTCAGCGTTACGCTCCACTCTAGGTTTTAGCGCGATAAGAAATCCATGAAAGAGAGGCCAGGGCAAAATGGAAGAAGCGCAAAAAGGCTAGACGGAGGAAGCGAAAGAGAGAAATCTTGAAAGTGATATACATTCGAGGCCTCGGTCGGGGGAGACGAGTTTGTGTGAGCTCGCGGGCGCGCGAGCGTCTTTTCTTTCCTCCATTCCCTTTCTTGCTTTCTTGCTTTCTTGCTTTCTTTCTCTTTATCTCTCCGCTTCTTCGTCTCTTTCTGCCTGAGCGTTTTTGTTCTTGCGGTAAGAGTTAATCCCCCTGCCGGCAGCTTTTCCCTTTTAACCTTGCTCCGTCCCTCCCTAACCCTCCCGCCCCTCAGGAAACTGGCTGGAAACTTGCGGGGTGGCTCTTCCGCGGTCTCGATTCTCCTCCTTCTCTATTTTTTACTCTGGCATTTCCCACCTTCGCTTCGACTTGCTCTCACTCTTTCTCCCTCTCTCTCTCTGTCTCTATTATCATCTCTTTGTTATCCTCGTCCGGTAAGTAATTCTTTCTTTCTTTTTGCGACTCTTTCTTTTTCTTCTTGCCCTTTCAAGAGCAAAGGAGGGAAAGCGCGCGCGCGAGAAAGGGAGAGAAAAAAACTATCGCGGCGAAGCATGAATGTTTTATGTCAAAAACTCGTGCTCCGTGTATTTCCCATTGTACAGATCTACGTGGCAATCATAAAAAAAGCTTGTTCTCGAGATCTACAGCGAGAGGAGAGAGAGAGAGAGCGAGAGAGAAAAGGTATAGCTGCGTTCGCAGCGAGTCAAAGTATCAGGTGTTATTATTCTGTGGAGATAGAAAAATACGCGTTGTTTGCAACTTGCAGCGGCATGTTATCAAAAAGGCAGGGAAATAAAAGTGGCGACGTGGAATTTTAGATTTGGACGTAGTTATACAGAGTTGGAGATGTTTCTTTGGTACATTTTATATTTATGGAGACGCTCGAGTTTGACTGTAGCGTGACCTACATTACTTATTTAACGTGTCCAACTTGAACGTTAAGATTCTCCAACTCTTTTGTACATTTTAGGTGCTTTTAAAGTCAAAATTATTTTCAATTTCATTATAAACTAATAATTGTAATAGTGTGGCATAAAATCTAAAAGTTTTCCATTTTGAATAATCAGTCTTTTAGGCAATCAAGAGTTAGGCAATTAAATTCAACAGCGTTAGAAAGTACAAACAACAAGATTCGCCAAATTCACATTCGATCTAGACATTGCTAGAGAAGCAAATAAAAAAGTACTTTTCACTTTATCCCAGTCGGCGTCGTAGAATCGTGGATACAGGTATATAGGTGCACATAGGTATATAATAGATAGGTAGTTGAAATTCGATACTCACACTGGACGTCGAGCAGTATGCTGGCGTTCATGGGCATGGCGAGGGTGACGTGCCTCGCGACGCAGATGATGGTCGCGTTGTGGTGGCCCCTGAGGACCTTGAGATGAGCGCCGCTGCGAATCGGCGAGGTGGCCGGTACGATCGTGAGATTATCCGGCGGCTGCTCCGGCCCGTCCAGCGTCGCCTGGGACAGGCTCATGCCCCAGGCGAGGATGGGCGCGGGGTTGCCGCCCTCGGCCGCGCACTCGAGCGTAAGCTCCGAGCCCTCCTTCACAGGGACGAACTGGTTGCCCGGGTCCAGTCGGCGGCCGTCTATCAGCAGGTACGTCCCTCGCGGGGCCTCTGAAACACACCCGAGCTACGTGAGATCCTGCGAGCGTATGGCGGCCGCATTAGTTCGGCCAAACTGGCACTGGCCACGGCCATTCGCTCGGCCCATCTAGGAATTTCGGGAGGGATGCGGGAGGAATTCGGGAGGATGGTTGGCTTTATCGTCCTTGGCCTATATACTTATAAGACAACTTTCTTTACTTTTTTAGATACTCCAATTGGAATAATACTTTTTATATCGATAAATGGAAATAGCTGTGCATTTAAAAAGCTCATGTAACGTAGCCTTAAAGCTAAAATATCATCAAAACCCACTATTATCTACTGTTCTTTTGTTTGGTTCTACCAACACCCAAACAGTACAAAGCTGTGCTACAGCAGCACTTCGATAATCAAGTAATCCCATAATCTTGATTAAAGTAAATCTTTAATAATAACCACGAGTACGAGTCCATTTAATCGTAAAAAGCTAGTATTCGCTCGGCGCGGCTCCAGGCCAGAGGCGAGAGTCCAGAGATTGGTTAGCGACTCGGCTGGCGGCGTTTAGCGCCATAGCGGGAAAAGGGGGGGGAGGAGGGGGGTATATTCCTGGAGCCAGCGAGCGAAAATCCCCAAACAATAAAGCGCCGCTAAGCGCCCCTACGCGTCCCGCGAGAGATCATACACCTTTATACGTAATAATCCGCTCGCACACCTACGGAACGCGCGGTTTTGCAAAAAGCTGCCGACGCCCAGCCTCGTAAACTCTACGCGCGGAATAGGAATCAAGTCGCCCTCCACCTCCTACCATTGCCAGTGCGCTTTCTTCAACTTGTGCGGGGCGACGGTGGCCGGGTTAGGTGCGAGTCATCGTCGACCGAAATGGCTTTTACCTTGTTATGCTGTATTCATGTTCTACATGCATTATAAAGGCAAAGTTATACGCGGCCGAACTGCTCTGGCTCGACACTTTTACGAATTCAATTTAAATTTCGAATAAGCGGGAGAAAAGGAGTTTAGTTGTTCGGATTAAATAAGTTGAAATACTCGTGTTACCAGTCAGCCTTTGCACAGCTCTGGAGATTGTACGTAATGTTTTTCTCTGTAATCTTCAAATTAACGGTTGGGCGGAAGTTGAAATGCGCGGAAAATCAACTGATTTCGCTGTTTTTAAAATCGGCAACGGTGTTTTCTTAGATGCAGCCGGGAGGCCAATTAAAGAAGGTATATATTTGATTCGGATATGCTGCGAGCACTCGAGATCGGTATTGCGTACTTATATGCAAGGAGGAGACTATCGTGACCCAAGTGTATTGCGAAATTGCTCCCTCTCTACATAAGCGACGGCTGTGTCTAATTGCAAATCAATATCCCATGCATGTCTTGCGATTAGCGCCGGATGACCGAGCGCAACACTCGCACGCATATCAGCTCAATAGACCGTTTCCGTACACTCCAAATCTTTGTCTCGAAATAATAGCTGGTATAAACCTACTCTCGATTACCATCTCTAGTAGTGCTTTTCTTAATACCGCTTCGATGTGATAATTTAAGTATTTATCGAAAGTTATTTAAGTATTTGATGCAATTAAGAATTAACAGTATTAACATTTGCAGAAAACGACGTTCAACTACTTTACTGAATAGACTATTAAATAAAGTCAATAAATACAATCATGCATGCTTCGAACGTCCAACGTCTTCCTAAGGACCACAAACTTCATTCATAAAAGTTGAATCAGTAATATATGTCATTGCACGGGAAGTTTTTTGTTCGTTCCTGATACTTAAAATATTAAATATCTTTCTGTTTGTCCAATAACTGTAATAGCCTACGCAAAGATTCAGTTACGCATTCGCTTGCCAAGTTTTTCAAGCCGGCACAATTTTTAATTGCGAATTTAACTTGTCCCGTACGGCGGAAATTAGTGCGCGAGGTATTTACATACAATTAACCATTTACGTGAGGCGTTTATATGGGCGGCTCTGCGTCTCGTTTGCGCGACGAAAAACTGCGCGAAAAGTAAATAATTAAAGAGGCAACGCAGCGCCAGCAGTAGCAGCAGCAATAGCTCGCGCGACTTTATGAAATCAGTCCCAGGAGGAGCGTAAAAGTAAGGGAGAATTTCTCTGGCTGTCCAATTATTTGCTTTGCCACTTGAGGACCAAAATTTAGAACATTAAAGCGAGTAAGTATAAGAGACGAGGCCGAGGAGGAAGGAAGAGGGAGGAGGGGGGAGGGGGGGACCCCAGCTACGAGGGCAGAGCATCGAGATTAAGGTAACCTTCGATGATTAGAGTCGAGTAGGTAGAGGTGAACGAGGAGGGGAAGTAGCAGATAGAAGGAGACAAGAAAAGAAAAGTCCCATCGAGAGGAAGCTCGAGGCAGACAAAGGTGAGGTTAAAAAGGCTAAAAAAGGAGCCGGGAGATTCAGTACTAGCAATCCAATTGAGAGGGCGCGGCAATAGCGGCTGCGATCGACCTTTCCCGATGTCTTCTCCAATAATCATCTCGATTGCTCCGAGCAGCCAATAAATAGACAAGATTTAGCGTTTCTCTGTCTCTACCTCTCTGGCTCAACCATCTCATCCTTTCCTTCCTCGATCCCGCCGCGCGCGCTCTCACGAGTTTGCGAGACTCAACACGCATGACTGACTTCGATCGGCTTCCGTCTCTTCCTCGCTGGTTATCTGGTGCGGAAAGATTACCTGGCTGCATAATTCGCCACTCGAATTCTCCCTGCCAAACTCGCAGCTCACTCCTGACTCTCCATCTTTGTTTCTATCAGCTTCATCTCCTTTTCACCGCTTATACACGCCACATTTTTAAAAGCGCCTGTACAACTCTAAAGTTTTTTTTTTCGGATTAAATGAGAAGTTAATTTTGGCTTTTTGAGTGCAGGGAGAAAGAGAGAGAGAGAGAGAGAGAGAGGGTAAAGAAAAGGGAAAGCTTCGAAATGGATGATGGGGGGTAGCAGAGCCAACGAGAAAAGTACGGAAGGGCTGAGCGTAACGGTTTGAAAATTTTATTATGAATGAAAAGTTTTGAAAGACGAGTGTATAAAGGAAAATATTGCGTTAGGCGAGTTTCTCTTTCAAAGGGGAGTTTTTAATAGTATCCTTTGCGAGAGATAATTCGACGGAAATGCTCTTTTTTCTACTTTTCACGCTTCGAGGAATGCTGATTATTCCTTAAGTAAGATCGTATTTCAAATCTCATCTTTACGAAATAGACTTGGAGAATATTGCTAATAATCTGTGCGTTTATTTTTCACGTCAAGTTTTAAGCGATTTTTAAAGTTTTCTTAAAAACGATCGAAAATTTTTTAGAAGATGAGCTATAATTTAGAAATTAAGAAGGAATTTTCGAGTTCACTCAAGCTGCAAAAGCCATATTTTTTAAAAAGTTAAAAAAATTTCAAAATTTGGTGGAGTTACTTTGAAACGACTTTGGGAATTAATTCTTTTGAAAATACCAATCCCACAAAAAGAATTCCAACAATGTTTAAAATTCAAGCTTTGACCCATGCATTAATTAGAAATCCACTAGTGTCCTGTTTTTGCCTTTGGGTCCTTGAAATTTTCTAGATACTTTTTCGAAATAGAATCGAAATCTGCCACAAAAATGTTCATTTTTTAGTGAATTTTCTTCATGATGGAATTTTCACTACAAAAACAAGAGATGTGTCTTTGATCAATCAAAAGGTTGAGTCTCTTCTATAAAAACAGTATATTCGGATGTCGGAATAGAATCAACATCATGACTGCACAAAGCTACTAACGATATGCGTGAAGGACGAGTCTAGACTTATCTGCCTCGTCCTCTCGTTCATTTCCAACATCTTGCGCGAAAACCAGCTTTTCACACCAACTCTTTCACGTACAGCAGTGTGTGAAAGATAAGAAACTAAAGGTGGCACCTGATGAAAGAAGAAGTATTACTTGCGCAGGGCTCCTTCATTTTCCTCCTCGCAATGCGACCTGTATTCTGATTTAATCCTCAGATGTTCTAAAAGAAAAAACTCGTTTTCTTTCCTCCGCCCGCGAAATCTTGTTTTGCATAAGAATACATTTTTTGTAAATCAACAGAAATATTTGCATAAATGAACTGCACGGTGTAAGCGCAATTTCTAGGTCATGAAACTAAAAGCTAAACGACGTGTGCGCTTATCGGAACGGATTAAATTGATTTTAATATTTAATCAACAAATAGCATGACGCTGACTTGGACATTTCAAATTATAAATTACAGATACTTCAGTGATTGCAAAGTTGTTATTTTTGTAATTAATAATTCATTCTATATTCGAGTGCTGATTCCGTTCAATGCAGTCATCGGGTATAATCTTTATTAATTTCATCATTCAAACATATGCAGAATATTAAAGTAAATACAATTTTCCTGGCCTTAATTTTCCATTCCTTTTTTATATAGTAGTAACTATAACAACTATTTTAGTCAGCGAAATAAATTTAAACCAAAATGACTACTAAATTAAACTCGTTCAAAATAATTGACATCAGAAATGGGTATTACCATCCGTGATGTAATAAAATATCATTTTCAATCATACGATTGAATTTCTCGAAACACCAGACGAAATTCAAGCCTAGCAAATAAAAACAAAGGAAATAAGCGTTACACTCATCTCACCTCGTTATCCCAGCAGTCGTAAGGTAAAAACTACAGCTGCAGAGATCTTAATAGTGGGAAAGAAAGGAAGTAAGAGAGGCGCACGACGGCGTATTCGTCGTATTTATTCATGAATTTTCGTCGCTATATAGAGGGAGAAGAGCCGATGTTGCGTTCGCGCCGCGGTGTGTATAATGCGCGGCCGCAACAAATGCGCAACAGGTACAAACGGCGGCGACGGCGTCGGGAGCGGCCGCCTTCTAAAAAAGGGAACGAAAAGAAAACCGGGCGCAAAGGAGGAGGAGGGGGGGAGAGGAGTTAAACGAAATAAGCAGGAGAGGAGCATTCGGCTTGGCGCTTTGGCGTCTCCCGCACTCGTCGTTGGAAAATTAAAATTTGCAATCGACCCTCTTGAACATTCGCGCGACTATGAAAATAATTCCATTTCCGCTTTTACCTTTGGGAATCCATTATACGCGAGAGTTAGCGCGCTTTAATTACGAGCTGACCGGATTTGCCTTGTCGCTCGTTTGACATTACCTCCGGACTGCTCCTGCGACCCCCTTTTCTTTTCCTTTTGCTTTTCGCTTACCCCACTCCGTGGATACATCGGCAAGAGTGAAAGATATTGCGTTATAATTAGCTGGGATGAAAATTGTAAGAGCTTCAACGCGACGGGACTCCGTGAAAATGCTTCTGATTCGATTTAAGCCTTTCTGTTTTTCATCCGGTCGCTTTTTATCGCGAGAGACGAATGAATTTAAACCATGCATTCGTTGCTCATTTTGTACGACTGGCGAATGATTTATTTTATTCCATAAGCGAATACGAAGTATATAACGTAACTTGTTTCGAGCGAACAAATTTCTTAAACTGCAGTGCGTGCTATAGATCCGCGCATACTAGTCGATCCGTATAATTTTTATACATATTTTACGCATTATTAACATGTATAACAGCTTCATAGAAATCGCATTTGCAATATTAATAGTAAACCTAGACAATCTCTGGAAACTAGAAACTTTTTTTACTCCACTTCAGGAAGAATCCTCTTTTCAGCTTCCAGCTAAGAGTAAGAAGCATGAAAAGCTCCGGCCAACAAATCTTAATTAGCAAGCATCTCGACTCTTTTAATCTTTCAAAAATGCACTCAAAGATAATCGAGATCACCTCGCAATGCAATTTTAATAATCCACTCTTTTTAACGAGTCGGCTTGGCTTTTAAGTATACTTAACGAGGAATGAAAAAAACATTTGAAAAACTTTATTATGCAATTCTAATATATTTTATTATTGATTATAACTCACCACTTTAAGGTAAATATAGATTTACTTTAAACTGACATAAACTGACAAAGATCTTTCTATCGGTCTTACAGTCTAATCAATATTCATGGGCAATCAGATTGCCCTTGTTTACAATCAACCCCGAAGAATCTGAAATAAACTTATATTTATAGATTTACTTGTCTACTCTGTTATTTTACAGTTGTTTTAAAGGCGCGATAGAATTTATCGATTATCAGACAGCTCACTTGACCAAATATTGAACTCATTACCATTCCAGAGTTGTTTTAATTCAGCTACAAACTTAGAAGAGCATTTTTGTCAGGTTGTTTGTGTTTCGAAAATAAGCTGTACAGTGTTAGAATGTAAAATAAATAAGGGAAACCGGGGTATAGTAACCCCAGAAATAATACTTCAAGTACAATCTAATTTTTTCTTTCAAATAAGAATGTATGGGAATACGCTTATCGAGTAATTAACAACCTACTATCGATAGAATAAAAATCATATTACATGAAACTTTACCCCAGTTTTATCTAATTAAATCCTACAAAAGCGAAACTCGGAATAACAAACAAAGACTAAACGACTTTGTTTTCTTGCAAGCACGGCAGCAATAAAATTTGGCATCAGACAATTTCTCTTCCTTTACGGACAAATTCGCGCTGCACTCGAGGAGCCAAAGAAGGCGGGACTTAAAATTTGAAATTTCAGCGGGGAGTCCCCGGTTAATCGGTCTCAGCAGCAGCCACAAAGCCCCCAACTCCCAGACAGAGAGTGAGGTTATAAGAAGCAATAGACACACACGCGCGAAGAGCAGCCGTTGCTGTATGCCGAGCTGCTCGAGCGCGCGTGTGTGGCGAACAACAACGCAGTGCAGGCAGCAAGGGGAATATAAAATACTACCTCGGCAGGCGGCGAATGGAATATAAAATACACAGCGAGAGAGAGAGAGAGAGAGAGAGAGAGAGAGAAGAGTTGCGCTCGGTGATAAACGAGCGCCCGGGTAAGTGGAAGTACATTCGCATCTCCTCCTCGTGTTCCTCGCCGCCGCCGCCGCCGCCGCCACTGCCGCCGTCGTCGCGCGCGGATCCTTTTTATCAGATGAGAGTTGGAAGGGTAGCGAAACTCGGGGAGGAAAGAGAGAGATAGAGAGAGAGAGAGAACGAAACGCGGCCTTGATATCTCGCGAGACAGCTACGAATTTGTCAGAGAGGAAGAAACAGAGAATGAGAGAGAGAGAGAGAGCGCGCGCCGAAGGCGGGGATTTCTTTTAAAATGCAAATATATCTGTCTCGAAATGGGCATACGGAAAAACTGTTAGCTTTTTCACGGGAATGGAGGCTTCTGCTCCTGATCCGGCCGACGCAACGACGACGAATTCATTTCGATTTAATTGAATACAGACTATTCGCCATTTGTTCGATTATAGGCTTTAAATCGAAGCTATATGGGGGGGGGGGAAAGAATACGCAGAGCCGATTGGAATTATAATGTTTTTGCTTTGTAAAATTTGAAGCACATTTCATTTTAATAAATCGGTTTAAAGAGTTTTTCCAATGGTAGACGAGTTTTATTCGTAATATAAAATTTAAAAAAAAAATTGTGTTTATGTTCGCGTCAAGGGAATTTAAATTGAAATCCATAATGAAAATACCGATGAGTAATAAATTTTTCAATCAGAACGATTTTTAAAGGTAAAAACCACTTCGATTAAACCTCGTCGATTCTCATGGAAGACTGTCGTAATTGTCATTTATACATTGAAACCGGTAACGAGTTTGTCTAAATATAGCAGTTTATTAGTTCATTTACCAGTTACGACCTTATAATTTAATTCAGAAATAAACCAAAGTTTTGTGATTTTAGGGTGCAAATCGTCACAAAATTATATACTTTCAACTATGTATACTTAATTTAAACCTAGGTCAGGATTCTATTTGTGCATTATTTTTCTAATGTAGTCGAATCATCTGTAAATCTCCATTGTAAATGATGAACTTTATTTTAAACATCACCGCTTGCTCCTCTTTCAAAAATCAACATGCAACTCTGCATGCAATAATCTTTTTATCACGTACAAAAATAATAATGGCCGAATGGAGTAGGAGCTTGTCGGTTTGGTAAATATTCCATGAAAAATTTGAGTCCACGCACTCGTTACCCGGCTATAAAAACAAATGAAAATTTGGTCAAAACGCCGGATAAACAGAACGAGATGGCGCAAGCGAGGCGAATATTGAATTGCCGACAAAATGGCATTTCGCAGCGAACCAATGGGAGACGGATGAAGGGGGCAGTCGGTACGGTGCATAGAGGGGATCTACACAGAGAGAGAGAGAGATAGAGAGCGAGAGTGAGAGAGAGAGAACAGAGGTACAGTAAGAGAATGTAAAGTCAAAGCTGCCTCTCTCTGAGCTTAATCTCCGACGACTTAGCTCTGGCTTTATCGGCATGCAGTTCGTGCCTGCGGATGCCTAGGAGAGCTTCTATCGGTTTCAGCGGTAAAGGAAAACCATTTTACGCCCGAGTAAGCAAGGACCTGTCGATGCAATAGTCGAACGTCTCGTGTGTCTCGTTAGCATCTCATCCTTCCTCCGTGTCCGTTTTCTCACCCGCATATACTCCGACACTCGGCGGTGCTCGCTCGTACACACAGACAGAGAGAGAGAGAGAGAGAGAGAGGGGACACAGCAGCAGCAGCAGCAGCAGCAGCAGCAGCAGCAGACAGAGACGCCGCTGGCGTGGAAGGCGAAATTTCCTCTCTCATTCGCGCTCCTCCCGACACTCGGCCAACGTCAAGACAACCGCCGAACGCCCGTGAGTATAGTCAAGATTTCCGTAGTATCTCTCTATTCTCCGGAGGAGTGCCGGAGGATAGAGGCGACCAAATAATATTAAGATGACGTACTATACGTAGAGCAAGCCGTATTCATGGTTAATTCATGGTATTAATGCATGCATAAAGGAGATAGATAGATGTACGACAGTAAATCACTCACTCAAAATATTGCACAATTATTACTATTGTTACATAGGACACCTAGCTGTCCTATGATTTTATTCATTGGCGCGCAAACATTGCTTCACAATAAAATGCGGCGTACGTCGCCGCATTCCAAAGAAGCGCAACTCGTAGCTGACCACGCTTCAAAATGCAAGCGTCAGCAAGAGCAGCACTTTTCTACCCGGCAACAGTCAAATTGCCGATTCTACTAAAATTCGCACGAGGCGATTTTTACCATTTCCACCACCTCTAACGAATCATAATAAAAGCAGCTCCGTCGGGCCGCATCGAGGAGAACGGCTTAACATCTGAACCGAGAACGAGCCAACATCTGAACGAGGAACGACTGACCGATCGCCGCGCAACGCAACCAGAACCAATCGACTTATAGTAACAAGTTCTCTAGTTTTCGCGGCACTTTATTTACCCGCCCTCACGAATTTCTTTCCGGATTAAGTTACCGGAAAGTCGGACGGAACAGAATCCACATAGAGAGATAAAGAATCTCTCGTCACAGTTATCATACGTGACACTATGATATCACAGTATATTTACATTTGATCAGTCTTAAAATATTTATCGATCCCACATGTAACATCGCAGAGCATCTTATGTAAAATAAAAAAAAAATTAAAAGAAACTGTCTATGTATCTATCATTCAGAAATTAATAATCATGTCAACAAATGTACTCATGTCAACAAATGCACTCTCATATTAAAAACAATGTACGGAGGAGAAAAGAAAATAAATTAACATTAAGAAAACTCACTTGCTTGTCCCCCTAGAAGAGCATTCCAAAAGCGCGCACATTGAACTTGAAAAGATCTTATATACCAGTTTTCGTGCGGACTCTAGATACTCAGAGTTCTTGTACAACACCCCTGCTAGTACTCCTGGGTTGGTGTTTATTAAAAAATTCCGTTAACAGAGAGAGAGAGAAAGAGAGAAAGAGCGAGCGAGCGAGAGAGAGAGAGAGACAGAGAGAAAGAGCGAGCGAGAGAGAGAGAGACAGAGAGAGATAGTGAGATAGAGAGTGAGAGAGAGGTAGTGCAGGCACCGTGTGCAGCCTCGACGCCGAATGAAGCGACCGGATCATCGATTACGAATAATGGGTAATGGATATCGGATAATATATTACCGAAAACAGATAATAGATGATAGATGAGTGAGCTGCTATGGGAAGAGAGATAGAGAGAGAGAGATAGGGGGTGGGGGGAGAGAGAGAGAGAGAGAGAGAGGGATAGATACAAGCTGATCGCGGATAGATAATGGGATTTTGAATCGAGACTCTAGGGCGAGATGCGAAAACAAGCTGCTGCTGCTTCGACCTTTTAATCTGAAACCAGCTTAATAATTCTATATCGCAGGTGCAGTTTTAAATTTTCAGTCTTTCGACGTCTACTATTTTGCAATTTATTTATTTACCTAAATATGGCAGCTGGTAAAGTAGGGATTGAGTCAAAATAGAGTATATATTCAGTATAAACATTATTTACAGAAGTATCTATCTGGAATATCATCGATGAAGTACATTGGTTTAATATACACTTGACAATGACGAATTTCGGAAATTAATCTCACGATGAGAGTTGGACCAGAATCCGCTTTATTAAATGTGTAGGAGGAGTCGTCTTGTAAGCAGTGCTACAGCTTGAAGGCTGGAATAGCAGAAAGAGAGAGAGAGGGAGAGAGAGGGAGAGAGTGAGACAGAGAAGGTGAACGTTAAATCACTAATCTCTCACCTCAGCAGAGTAAAGCGACTGAAAGATAGATGAAGAGGCGTACTCGGGAGACGAAAACTTATTGCAAAGTAAATTAAGTAGAAAAGACCCGCTTCGATCAGACCGCATTATTATTATTATTATAAGCGCAAATTTTGCATTTTAATTGTACTTTTAGGTCCCTCTGATTTAACACTGACAGCTTAAAACTTTTTAATAGTTTCGAGAGAGAGAGAGAGAGAGAGGGGCAGAAAAAAGCAGAAAACGTAGCGCACTCGGCTCTCGCACTTTGTGCGCAATCAAATCTCCATTTTATGGAACACTTCGAGAAATATGACGGCGCTATTTGAAAAGAAGTTGGCGAAATTTGTAGTTTTATCTTCCATAATGCTTTCGGTAATTTTGCTGTGGCTCAAGCTCAATTCGTTCAAGTGTAGAAAAATAATTGACGTTTTTTACTCTACTTCGACTTTATTTGGATTTACAGTTCCAATTTCATTTGGTCTGTCTTCCAAACTGCATGTCTATCGAAAACTGTTTTCACTCTTTCCGAGCGGAGAAAGCAAACAACTTAATATTTATATATTACAAATTTGCAGAAAAATTATGCTTCCAAACCGGTGTGTTTCGTAATCAATATTACTCACAGTATTTTTTCAATTCGTTTTCCATAAGTTCCGTCTGCGCCACGGCTGCCCTGTAATTAACAATTGTAAAGACATTCGCAGCTTTTTAATTCTTCTAGCCCCGCGTACAAAGGAAATAAACAGGAAAACGCTTTCTGGTAGAAGGACTGTTTATTGTTAACTACGTTTTATGTTTGTTTATACGGGCTTTCCCTCCACACAATGTCGCTCGCATTCGCATTTCTGCAACTAAATGCAACGCTGACTTTAAATAGATGCCGGAGACCGGCGACGCGGACGGCGCAGAGCATAAAGAACCTCAAGGGCTCCGCTTCTTTACCTAAACTATTTACTTTATCCATTGCATAAAATGAGAGCCGCGATATATTGTGCACAGTTTTCGCATTGAAATCGCATGCGTTCGGTGCTCTATGAAAAATCCAACAAAACACATTATTCAAGGAGAGAGAGAGAAAGAGAGAGAAAAAAAGAAAAAAGACCAATGAAACGATACGCGATACAAAATCCTCTGCATTATTATATTCGTCGAAGAATTGTAAATTTTCCAACCTCGATCTTTCTAACAAACAGGACGAGCTTTGGGCAATTTTCAGCGATCTTGAATTATACATCAGTAGCTCCCGGTAATTTTTCTCCTCTTATCCTTCCCCACGAAAATAAGAGAACAAGAATAAGAGGAATATAAGTAGCAACGGCGGCGGCGGCGGCGGCGGCAGCGGTAACAGCAACGGGCAAAAAGAAAAACGAACCAAGATTTTATCCCAGAGTCTCGGAGGGTAATTTCATATTTTTCCCATAGCCTTTGCTTTTTCTCCCCGTCTAGCGGAGGCTCGGGTCTCATTCGCAAGTGAAGGTAGATATATACGGTGCCGGTGCACGGGGAGAGAAATTTGGGATTCGTGATTTTTATCGCGCCCAAGATCGGCGGCCGTCGCATAAAATAAACATTCCTAGAGCTCAGCTAGAAAAATCGGGGTCGAGTTTTGCCCTCCCCCTCTCCCTCGACTCTTCTCTTGTCTTGGCTCAAGAGAGAGAGAGAGTGGCTGAGAGATGGAGGGAGCGAAGCGCATGTAAGCTTCTTGATCACGCCAGGCGAGAAAGTCCCGAGGTCTTAAATTGGAGAGGCAGGAAATAGAGGACATAATCGGAAACGACCATCCGCTTCCTGCAATATCGCCGACGCAGTTGTCGTTGTGGAACTCGAGGAAAGGAGAGAGACCAGAAAGCTAGAAAAACAAAGAGAGAGGGAGAGAGAGAGAGAGAATAGAATAGAATAGAGAGAGGGAGAGACAGAGAGAGAGAGAGAGAGAGAGAGAAAGAGAGAGAGAAGAAGGAACAGCCGGACCTGGGAAATTGTAATTGACGCTCATCGAACGAGTCCGCGCAGCCGCTCGAACGTGAAAAGTCTAGGAGAGCGATAAAAAAATTGGAGCAGAACTTGGAATTTTATTAAATGAAATTATGATTTTTAGTGGTCGCCCGGTAATAAGGCTGAGGGGATTGAATGAGGATAATCGCGACAGCAGCTCGTGCAGAGGGAGGGCACGCAGCTTATTCGCCAAAATGAAATATTTTAAGACAGTGGAATGTTGGATAATTTGATGAAGTCGAGTTATGAAGACGAGGTTGTAAAAGTTAATGCCGCTCTGATGAATTGGGCAAGTGAAAAACTGGGGATCTTCTAGGAATTGTATAATTGCGGGTTTCGAGATAATGGTTCGAATTAACACCTGCCCTTGTAAATTTCTGTTAAACATAGTGCGTGCTAACTGTACCCAGTATTTTCGAGAGGACGTACAATTTCTCAATTTACTTCCGGGTACCCGATAAGTTAATTATCCTCACCAAATGATTTTCTTCTATCAGCAATGATTAAAAAGCATTAGACTGTGCTCTGCGTAGCTTTGTATCAACTTAAATTTAAGAGTAATGTAATTTAATATCATTAAAAGATTGACACGTGAGCGCCACGCGTATTTACCTGATCAAATGACGATGGAGATTAATTAATTGAAGATTACGCTAGCCTTCACTCCGCGAAGCGATAGTTTCGCTTCTCATTAGGTCGTGTCAGTCACCGCAAAAGATAAACTAGCGGTGCAGTGCGAGAGAGAGAGAAGGAGGGGGGGGAGTATCTGATCGGTATCCGGGAAATCGACTTGGAATTGCTGACTGCTCAGGCTATTTTAAGAGATAATCCAACTGACATTTGCTGTGGTTTAATAAAATATGCCATCAATCATGGATGCTAATTACGGATTGAAATATAATTTTTAAATTTCAGGATCTTATGGCAATATGCAACGTATGGCTACTGACATTATATATTCAAAGTATAATTTACCTTGAATAAAAAGTAAGTATCACCTATCGATAACAAAACTTTTATCCATGGGTAAGCTTTCAAGCAATCTGTTAAAAGTGCAAAGTCAAAGAAAGGTAAGGAAACTTTTTCACGCAAGAGTTAAAGTTGAAATCTCTAACCCGTAGAACAATTAATGAAATAAGAAAATCGGCAATGTGAACTGGAATGTTGAACAGGATAGCGGCCGAGTTCTTGGCGAATGCGAGAAGGAAAGGAAGAGAGAGAGAGAGAGAGAGAGAGAGAGAGGGAAGAAATTGTAAGAAGTGATTAGAATGTTTTCCGGGTAGTTAAAGCACGTTTAACAGTTGGAAAATCGATTCGGCCATTCGTCTTGAGACGTGCGTTTCTGCTGAAGCCGCTGCACTAAATGCACTCGCGGGCTTATATAACGTCGTAAAACCAGGAAAGCTTCTGGGGCTCGAATGACAGCTCTGCGAGAGTGCATCGCCGACCGGAGGTTTCTCCCCCCTCCCCTTCCCCTCCCCCATCAGCCCCATCTGCCCCACCGCCGCCCACTCGCCCCCTTGGCGCTATTGACTGACCACTCCACTTTACTACGGTCTACCGACGGCCGAAGAGTCCGTGGAATGTACCTACATATCTTCTCTCGCTCGGACGAAAGCTCAAACTCGGACGCTCTGCTCCGCGCATGTATATGTGTGTGTGAGTGTGAGTGTGAGCGTGAGTGGGAGAGAAAGCGCGAAAGCTATTCTATATAGCGAAAGGAAAGCGAGACAAAAAAGCTCGAGCAAAAGAGAGAGAGAAAGAGAGCGAATTTTTTCGAGAGAAAAAAGGGCACGAGATCGAAGAAAGCGGAGGATAGAGATTGAAAGGAGGGGGTGGGGGAAAAGTGAAAAGTCGTACAAGCAGAGGAAGGAAGGAAAAATAGAAAGAGGAGGCCGCGGGGAGGGAAGGAAGAAAAGAGATAGGATTCGACTCTCGTGTTAGAGCCATTCCATCCATTCCGCCGAGCCAATGGGCGCGCGAAGCCGACACGGAACTTGGCAGCATATGCTCAAGGCAGCTTGCGAGTGGGAGCTTTTGCCTTTTCCCTCTTTCTCCCACTCTCTCTCTCTCTCTCTCTCTCTCTCTCTCTCCCTTTTACTCTTCTCTACATCTAACTCTTTCTTTCTACATGCGACTTTCATTTCGAATTTTTTAATCTCGTCGCTACTCCCTTTCGCACGCCCGCGCGCGTCAGGTACATGAAACCTTTGAGATTCATATTTTTACTTTTGTTTACGAACACGACCCCGAACGAACTGCTGCTATTCTAAAATATTACTTTCGAACCCCGAAGAAACTGTCTCTACATGGCAGAGAGAAGCGGGCGGCTTTTATTAAAAAATTTATTTACAACGACGAGCTAAAAATCAAGTGCTTTTGATCAAAGAGATACGTGCAGGGCGCATTTGCTAAGAAAGTAAGTAACGATAACTTGCCTTTTATGGGTACACGGAGAGAAATTTTACAGGAAATAGTTCGATACTTATGAGAAATATTTACAATACTGGAATTGTGATGCGATCGCAGACTGTAATCTACGAAATTTCCTAATCTCAGTATTGCAATTTTTATAATTTAGAAAAAAGCATTTTTTTCTCATGTATATACAAACAGAGAATTCAGATAGTCTGGCTACGCTAAATACGATGGTTGTGTAGGTATAGAATAGTGACCCGTAGATAGGTAGGAGAATTTAAACGGTACGCTACGAAGCTTTTATTGCCCCGACACAAATTTCCGTAGAGTTCAATATCTGCGCAAAGTAATCCGACAATGACGGAATGTATGCAGTATCCTATGCAATTTTCAAAGTTTGCCTTCAAATTTCAGCTACGTTCAAAGTTTACGTTGGCAAATGCGATGTTTACGCATTCTACTAATATCCGATGATGGAATGTAAATGAAAATAGTGATATTATATTCCATACGACTTTATATTTTAGAGAAAAAGAATCAATCGATGTAACTCCGCTTTAAAATATTTAACATGGCGTTCAGTTTCAGATTATTTTATTACACTTCACAGTAATAACTTATAGTCTTTATTATACATCAATAGTAACACCCAAAACTATTTGAGCAGTCAAAAAACCCGAAAATTTATATAAACTACTTTATAATAAAATCTCAAATTGAGAGGCACAATTGATGATTAAAATGGCAATAAAAAATCGTTTTTTATATTCAAACGCATAAGGCAGTGAGGATTTTCCATCCTATTATTCACAATATTTTTATCTTCGCTTTTCAGTTTCAATCAATAATTTAGCAAAGCCGACAAACATTTTCTTTATAAACAAATCTATACAAACAAAATAGAATTTTATGTTATCAAAACATAAAGTTAAATACAAATTTATGCTAAATTAAACAAGAATTACGTTGTTCGATATATTGGCAATTAATTCGCTTTTTACTTTGATGCAATTTATTCGTTACTATCTTTCACTCTAGCTTTGCAACGAGTAGCTGCAATCTCTTTGTTGCGAAGTTTATCAGGATAAAAATGGTATTAGAAGAATAAACTTTGGCATTAGGTCGTCGGTTCAGTGGAGCAGAGATAGAGAGAGAGAGAGAGAGAGAGAGAGAGAGAGAGCGAGTCAAACGAGCACCTCAACTAAATATTCAGTCAGCCTCGCAAACAATCCTCTTTGCTCTCGTCCTCCCTCGTGCAGGAGAGCCAGATAGGGGCGAGGTCGGAGGGAAAGCCAAAGTCAAAGACGTTCTCGAGTGTCCTGCGCTATGCAACAATAGCTACAGCTCGAGTGCGTAGTCGTGCCCTCGCGTCAGTATGTCAGTGTGAGTTTGCGCATATATACATACATATGGACTGCGAAGAGAGGTGGAGGAGGAGGAGGAGGAGGAAGAGGATGGGTCAAAGATGCTGGTGAACTAATCGTCCGTAAAGGCCGTACTCGATCGGCTGTAGTTATATACGCGGCCGGGAATCTCGCGCAAGTATTCCACTGACATGACTCTTCCATTAATTATCGGTCTATCCTTCAGCTAATCAATGGGTAATTAGTGGCCAATCCTCGCAGCTCACATCAATAATTACTGTCCGCGTAGGTGCTCCGGGTCTGAGTCCGTAGTCGTAATGCCAGTAGCTGTAGCGCTAATCTACGCCACCTGCAGTCGGTTCTACTGCTGCGGCTGCTGCTGCTGCTGCTGCTGCTGCTACTGCTGCTCTGCGCCTGAGTGGCGGGCGACCGAGTTATATCCTTCTCTCCATGTCTCTCTGCGACACACATTTTAACGCTGGCTGCTGCTGCTGCTGCTGCTCTCTTTTGCTCGACCTGACAAAAGTGACGCTCCATCGTACGAGCTTTCGTATAAAAAAAAAAGAAGACATGTGTCGACTTGTCGGCAATACGATTGACGCGAGTTCCGTTCGTGCTACATGTAAAATTTTGACTCGACAAAAGGATTACGATCAGCTTTTGCACGAGTCACTTAAAGATCTTTGTGCGCCAACACTTGGTCCGTACGAGTGCGCAAAAATTTATCTCATCCATAATGCATTATTGATCGCACTCTTGAAACCATTGACATTTGTATTTCTACGTTTTTGTTTCAGATTGGTTATCTATGCTTCCGTAGCTATTGTCGAATTTCCCACTTGTTTTATACCCTCGAGATTGTGAGATGCGACGCGGTAGGTATAGATCCACCGAATCTCCGAGGTCCGCTGAAATTGGCGACGTTATACGGATGTCGTCTGTTCATCGTGCGCTGCGCAGTCGCTTATTATGACCCATTCTCAGCGAGGATGCAAGGTGACATCTAGTCCTATCTATACCTGACTGAAATCGATAACGTGAGACGGCGCCGTATACACAGCCGTATCTAGCCTATCTAGCCATTACTATACTTGTCACCGATCCCCACTCCTTACGAACAACAGCCTCGAAGATGCATTTGAAGATATAGTTATAAATACTTCCACTAATATTCCAAGCATCTAATATTAAATTTTGTTATAGTCTTAATTATTTTTATCTCTTTGAAAGGGAGTATAAAATAAACAGCCCACGTTGAAATTCGGTTCAATAAGCATTGGAAATCCCATCACTATCGAATGCCCCACGGTATGAAGCTTTCGCCACTTTTTATTTAACCACCCGACATGGAATTCCGCATATACGTACAAAATACTTGCGAATGGCAAAATTTATACGTATAAATATGTACTGGCGAAGGTACGGCAGAGAGTGGGGTAGGTGAATGCAGTCGGCGCACGTGCTAAAGCCTTGTCGCTTGAATTTTCGGAATTTACATCTTTCTCATTCTCTCTCTCTCTCTCAAACCCATGCACACGCACACGCACATACAAAGACACGTGCACAGACACTAGGGCCGGGGCAAGTACGCATTCGAGCGACGTTTATGCGTGCATGCCGTGCCATTATGCTCGCCCGGGCGTTATAACGGTAAAGCTCTCGCGAATACATACATATACATAGGTATATAGGCATAGAAGAGCGACAGAGGCTGCATTTGCTCCCCTTGGACCGCGTTCATTTGCTCTCTCTCTCTCTCTCTCGCCCCCCCCTCTCTGTCCCTTTCTCCTTCCTATCGCGTCTTGCGCTCTACAGCCAGTTGTGTGCGTGGCTCGGGGAGAGCACAAAAGTTGCGGCGTGAAAATTTTTTATCCTTCATCCAGGAGAGGAATAAACGCAAATCACTCGAGACTTTTATTACTTCGCTTGTCTTTTCGCTGGTTCACTGGGTTTCGCGCTCTCTGAATTTTTCAGACTAGAGAAATTTTTACCCCTGCATACAGCTACCCGGCACGCGTGACTTTATGGTTTTAAAGAACATTGTCCTTACTTCGAAGAATCGTAATAATAAGCGTACCGATAGAATAGATCGTTGTGACGCGTTGGAAGCTATTGTAAAACAGACTATTATTATCGTTAAATTTATAGGAATAAATATATATGATGTGACTCAAAAAATCCTTTTTTTATTTTTGACGCGTGTGACGTCACTTTGATACTGAATTTGTATTTTGCAATGCTCTATAGCTCTTTTATTAGTTTTTTATTATTAACTTTGCCTCTATAATATAAATTCTGTTATTATATGATAAAGTTAAAATGAACAAGTTTCAATGCACGATTCCGAAATCACGGAATTGGAAATTCCGAGTCAAATATGCATAGTCGTATATACATAATTTATGAACTAGAAACTTTAGTAAGTTAACGTATAAAGTGGTGGGAGATTTCTTTTTGAAAAGTACGAATGCGATTCATCGAAAACTTTCCTTTTTAGTGCGCATAATATTATATTACAGATTAAAATGTAGAACGTAAACGAATTTCTGGATAGTACACAGATTCAGTAACGATCACTATTACGTTATTTAGAATGACTCGTACTAAAAAGTCATTGATAAGTATTATAAAAACGTCGATCAGGGGTTATCCAGAAGGAATATAACTAAGAGAAGCAGTAGACCGAATTATTCCATCCGCCTCTACATCAAGTCTATTTCTTCTCCTCAGTGAAAGAATAAAACGCGATTCGAAACGAAATTCCGGAAACGAAATGGACACTTCCCGATCCAGCGGATCCATTACAAAGCAATAACAACAGAGATTCGTTGACCAAGCAAGAATGGAATTAGAAGAAGCGAATAATGAGAAAATGTCTTGTAGAGTTCTTCTGGATTCTGGTTCGTTTGCGTCCGATCAAAGAAAAGGGCGAGGCAAAGCGAGCAAAATACGGTACCTACAGGCCTGAAATTCCCTATTTACGTCAAGACAACGCCATTCCTCCCACTGTATATACATGTATATACACATCCTAAGCATTACGAGGCGCCGGGTACGAGGTTATTCGGCATCGACGAGAAGAAAAGGGCTCGAGGAACTTTTAGACAAGGATAATCTCTGCTCGATGTCAGCTCTCTCTCTCTGCAGCTTTTCTGCACACCTCGCCCGAGCCCATGAGAGAGAGAGAGAGAGAGAGAGAGAGCAGCCTCAGCTCACTTCGACCTGGATGAACTGTAAATCGAATTCCTGGTCGTGGGTAACCCGAGAGAAGAGCAGCTAGCTAGAAACAGAGAGAGTGTGAGAGAGCGAAAAGCTCTCGCAAAGAAATTACATTGGAATTTAATAGTACCGCGTCCGCGTGCATGCCGCGTTTATCCGGTTACACTTTGCTCTCTCTTTCTTTCTCACTCTCTCCTTGCTTTTGTTCTCTCGAGTCCTCTTCCGTTCTGCTCCTTCTTCTCCCGCCCTCCCTCCCTTTCTCTCTCTCTCTCTCTCTCTCTGTTTATTCGCTTCTTCTTTTTGACCGCCTCCCTCTATTGTCATTGTTCGCACGCTGCTTCATTGTGCTTGAGCGTATACCGAGCTTCTGTGTGTACAACCATTTTTTTTCGCCCCGAGTTTATGATGCGGATTCGCGAAAAATCTACATGGAAATATACTCGTGGAGCGCGGCTGCTTCAATAAAACTCTCGGTCAGTTTACTTTCCCATGACACTCGTGGGAAATTTAAGTTACATCCCTGTGTGCAAGCCGGACGCGTCGTATTCTACTCTTCTTGATCTCCTTTATATTCTTTTTCAAACGTGCACGTCCCGTATTGTTCTGTTGCACGGGCGAAAATCTGTCATTACGCGATCGAGCTTTTTTATTAAAAAGGCAAAGATATAAAGAGACAGGAATATATGCGATTCAAATTGCAGGGTATATTCATTCCGTGATTATAAATTGTGTGATTATATGAAAATAATCGATGTGGGATTTTTAATTTGTCTTTAAATAGAAACTTAAATTTATCTTCGGATATACATTTATTCTGTAATATACAGTATTTATTAGAAATATAAATGTATCAAAATAAACCAAAATATTCATCTCAGAACTACTATATGTTAAAATTTTCAAATAAATATTGAAAAAATATAAAACCTTAACTATATATCTTTAATATAATATTCTAATATTTTATAAAATAAATATTTATTTAAATTTTCTTTATTCTAAAAACTATAATAGAGAAGTTGAATTTATCTCTCGTCTAGGAAAACCTATTTGGTAAATGATGGATCCTATTTTGAAATGTAGTCTAGAAACTTTTACAGTTAATAGTTATTTAGATTTTGAATATCTATCATTATATAGAAAAACTGAATAAAACAAGCAAAGAAGCGAATGGAAGTGCACGAGTTCCGCAATATTTTTCTATATAATAAAATGGCATCGTGAATATTTTTTCCTGAACTTTTTCGGGAAATTAAAAAAAAAAAAAAAGAAAAAATTTTATCGGCGCTTAACGCGCAGAGGAGCACACTGGGCTTTTAAAATATAGGAAGGCCGGGATAGAGTGGCCCCGAGCAAAGTGAAAATCAAACTTTCGGAATTTAACGATTCAAGTAAAATGTTCAAAAAGTTTTACGAGCTAAGCGTAGGAAGAGAGAGAGAGAGAGAGAGAGAGAGAGAGAGAGAAAGAGAGAAAGGACAGAGAGAGGGAGAGAAGCAGAGAGAGGTTAGGAGGTAAGGTATATAAGTACTCTTGTAATTTAGAACTTGAACGAGTTCTCATAACGCAATTGTGTAGCGACAAATGATTGCAGCCTTCGCTCTTTTTAATCCTTATTACCGATTAGGGATCACATTTCCACCGATTCAATGAGTAATTCATAAACAGAGGGAATTGTCGATCGAAGGTGAATATTTACAGCCTCTCGCAGTGAGTGCTTTTCTTTTTGATTTTCTCCATAACAATAATACGAATCAAGATACGGTGGATAATTTAGTGGGTGTGAAGGCTCGCGAAATGTAGTACACGCGTCGATACGTGAGAAATGGCGCTTGAAAAGCTTTAGACAGGCTGCGGCTTTGATGTTCCAAGTGCTCCATTCTCGCGGTAGCAGATGACGGTGCTCGAGCTCCTGTTCCCTCTTCGCGATCCGAGTGGATTACGAGAACAAGGAAGATCGTCGAATCAAGCGCATCTCACCTGCTCGATTCCCGTGCCTCCTGCTCTATACATTTTTATAATGCAGAACTTGGCTGCCGCTGTACAGTTTGCTTCGTTCTCGCCGCTGTACTCGTGCTTCGAGCGATTCTTTTAACCGCGATACTCAGTGTTTGAAAAATTGTATAGTTTATGACTTTTGCTTAAACGTTTTGAGCGAGTCGATTCTGTGCCAGTCTGTTTTGTACTTATTTATCTTATCTTATTTATTTAGTGTAGTAAAGGAACGGGAAAAGTATAAAAAATTTAAATAGGAAAATCCGAAAAACGAAACTATGAGTCTATCGTAGAATAAATACCAAAATTTGAGTGAGTCGCTACTTCGTATAAAGGACTGACGTAAAAACGATATGTCGAAAAAAAACTGATTTATTATTTTATATAGAAGCATAATACAATGCAAAGTATAAACGTTATCTACCACAGAATACTATATTATTGCAAATACTCTATTTAGTAAAAGAATAATGAAAGTGCTGATTAATTAACTTGAAAGATTAAAGATAATCTGTGGAGAATGCGAGCATTAAGCATTAAGCATTAAGATGAAAAAGTTGGAGATCTTAGTGGCGCAGTGGATTTCATTAAATCCAGCCACGGCTTATTCGCATTTTTTTCGAAGACCCCTTGAGCATCTCGTCGCCGCCGCCAAGTCGCGCGAGCGCTCGCATATATCCGGGCGCGCCGCTTAAAAAATGTTTACGTCATGCATATTCATGCGGAGCGGATGGCAGGGTTATAAGCAAACGGAGCTCGTGGATTAATATGCATAGAACCGCATTACCGCGGGCAGCACTGCTAGTCCGTCGGCGCCGCCGCTTGCGATTCGAGGTGCTCTATCTCACTCTATCTGTCTCTCTCTCTCTCTCTCTCTCGATGCCCCGAGAATCTCGACTTTCGCGATCTGAACGAAAGCCCCGCGGGTACCGTCAAAGGAATTCCGGAATTCAATTTAACTTTAACCCTCTCTCCTTCCCTCCCCCTCGCACAGTCTTAAGTCAAAATTTATTGCCTCGATGGGCAATATTGCACGTTCATATACGCGAGCGCGATAAATTCGGAATAAGCAGACCCAACATCATCGATATTTATGTATACACGCCATCTTGCTTCCTCTTCCGGCTGCGATACGCTCCCCATTTGATCCTAGAGCGACTGCTTAACCTCTTTCCTTATACTACCTAATGTACACTTGTGAAATTTGTATTTCTGCATAAAATATATACTTTATATGCAAAAATAAGAGCCCCTTTAATAAACTTTTATACACTAAGTGAAGTAAACATTTATAGGATTTAAGCGCTTAGAATTATCCCATTTTTTGATGATTTATTTCAATATTAACTATTAATGTATCATGTTTGACTCATTCCACTTAACTACTCGGTCAAAGATGTTATTAATATATAATTTTTGGTCTAATTTCTCAGCCAGTAAATTACTATCAAATAAGATTTATTTAGATAAACTTATATTTCTTTCAAGTTGATTTTGCCGAATGAAATTAAGCTTAATATGAGCAAACCAGTATAAAATTTAATTAACTTTGTGCGTGAATAAATAAATATAACGTATTTAAAATTTCTCAACTGCATAAATATGTGTAAAATGCATGAGCTTTTTAAATAATCATTCTTTGGTACTTTTTCAGATGATTCGCGGTATAAAGCACCGACCAGAATTTTAAATAAGGGAAATTTTATAATGAAGGTGGAGCGAATGTGTAAAGTGATCGAAAGCGAGGAGCAATCGATAAATGTTTTGGAAATGGCTGCAACAACTCACCAAGGACGACGAGCTTGACGGGCCTGCCGGCGAGCACCTGTCCCTCGTCGGCCTCGAGTTGGCACGTCCAAATGCCATCGTCTTCGAGTCGAACGTTGTCGATATGCAGCGCCGCCGTCGTCGAGTCGCCAATATACCTGTGGCCCGTGCCACTCATTTCTGTCCTAGTGTCAATAGTTATCATATCTACCGCGAGTCCCTCGTGCAACCAGCTTGCTGGTCGTGTCCTGTAGCTCCTGCAACACAAAACGTTGACCAATCGATTCGTCAAATACATCCAATAAGTACAGCTGGGATCTTAAATTATTTTCGGCCGAATTGATAATACACGATTCGAAAACGATGTAAACGAGCAGAATTCATTGCTGTTTTATATTTACAATACAATTCAATAAAAGGAGAAAACGATTTCGCGTTGTAATGCTTATATATTTGGGCAAGTAGTAATGCTCGAGTTTGATCAGGCGCGCAATGTAAAATTAAGTTGAAAATAAATGAATTAATTCTAAATTTATGCAGTATCAAGGATACTCTGATCTAATTGTTTGTACATGCAAACTTGGATTAATGCTCAATTCTTTTCATAAGATTCAGTTCTAGTAATTTTCCAACCTACACAAACGTTAACTTGTAAAGATTGCCCCGAGAGATCTACAAGCTCGCAATCCTAAATTGGATAAAAGTCATGTAAAATGAAAAGAAAAAGTAGAAAGTACGGACCTGACGGCCGGCATGAGGAGCTTCGTGTAATTGCCCTCGAGGTCGCAAGGCAGAACGACCTTGCTAAGCGGTTTGACGACGAGTTCAATGGGCGGCTGAGTGGACAGCATGGACAAGGAAATAGTGTCGGAGGAGGCGTTGGCGGCGTCGTTACGCCAGCTGGCGTCCTTGGAGGCGAGCAGAGCGGCGGCTTCGACGACGTCATCGTTTTCCGTCGACAAATCCAGAGTCGCGGCGGCGCTGCTGCTGCTGCTGCTGCTGCTCGTCGTCGTTGTCGTCGTCGTCGTCGTCGTTGTCCTTTTGCTTCTCCGGCTGTTGGTGCTGCTGCTGCTGCTGCTACTCCCAACGCCGTTGCTACCGCCATTGCTACCGCCATTGCCTCCGCCCCCACCGGCATCCTGCTTCCCTCGCAACGTGAAGACGCTCGCTTCATTCACCGATGCTGTAACGGAAAAACGAGACCTTCGGTTAGTGGAATGTTTCTTTCAAATTGGACGGATGCTTATTATGTGCACATGTGTACATTATTGACTTTTGATACCGTACACGGAAAATAAAGATTTACTTGTAGCATTCATAGTCATTAGATGGCTTTTAATTAGTTGCAAGAAGCAAAACACTTGGATGCCAGAGCCATAGTGCGGTATGCAAAGCATTGGTTGTGAGATTTAAAGTAAGTTATGACTAGGCCATTTCACAATCGAAGCTTTCGTGATCGCATCAAAACTCTTGATGGCTCTTCCAGCCATTGACTGTAGTTGTGCCAAATAAAGTTTTGGAAACTGATATATGTTCGCATAATTTAGTTATGACTTTCAAAGATTTGGATATGCAACTGTATCGGCTAAACCCTCTAATTTTGAAAATGTGAAAAGTAATTCTTAGAGGAAGGCAAAATCTTAGGGAGTAATATTTCAGCATTTGAGAATAACTTCAACTTCAACATGACGCTAGAATGTCATGCTTCCCGTTTTATATTGCAAATGATTTTCTCAATTCCACAAACATATTGTTCATTTGGAACCGTGAAAATAGGTATTATAAAGGAGGCGCAGTACTCAATAGGAAAACGACACTGACAACGATTCACCACGAAGAAATTCTAAAAAGCGGTAATCCTCAAAAGTCGTCGGGATTGGCGGGATTCAAGTGAACCGCGAGTAATAAGCGCTCGGTAGCGCGTATCCCAGAGAGTCCCAAGGTCCCAGGGAGAGGGAGTCGCGTGAAATTACGAAAGACTTGGCAAGCCGTCGCGTGGAAAACGAGAGCTTTTGTTAGACGGCAGAGCGCGAGGAATTAGGCGTCGGTGATGGCGCGTCTCACTGGCAGGGAGCGGCCCTGCACCGGCGCCGTAAATATTACCCCGAGTTCTATACACCGAGCCGAGAGGCTTGATCGAGTTACTTCGCGCCGTCGCTGCCGCTGCCGCCGCCGGAATTCGATAAAGCTGCGACAACACGCAGACAACGGCTTTGCTAGCCTATATATAGTCGCGGCAGCCCTTCAATTCATACCACTTTCTCCTCCTCCTCCACTCCGCTCGGCGATCCCCGCGTCCCAGCGTCCCCGACGCTCATTCGCTCCGGTCTCATTTCCTATCCAGACGCTACTATTCGACACCTCTGTCATTCCCCTCGTTTCGACGGGCTCCCCCGAGCTCCCGTGATTTCTTCTTTTCTACCGGCTCGCTTTCCAAGAGAAATTAATTTCTATTTGAGTTTATGAAAATTTGTTCTCGAGGCGCGGCTTATAGTGTCGTCCAAAAGAGACTTTGCAATTCCATTCGGCGATTGTCAATCTACTTTAACGTTGCTTTAATGATTCGTGTCACTTATCGACAATAACAGCTTTATAGCTCTTATAAAGGTGTTATTATTTTAAGATGTATTAAAAAAATCGCATTATTATATGTTGAATAAAAGCACAGATTTCGTAAAGGAAATATGTTGTAACATTATTAAATAATTTCTACGGAAATTGCCAAAGATGCACACTTCAAAATTGTTTCCAACCGGATTCTGAGTTTTCTCCTTATTCTACGAAATTCTGAATTGTCACTCTATTCAACCAATTTCTGAGTTATCACCTTCTTACTTTAAGAAGACGATTTTTCGTTTCAAAAAATTTTCTTTTCTTTTATTGTATATACGAAATAATAAATGTAATTTTTGTTATTATTGCATAAGCCAATGTATTTGCAATGTAATGCAATTTCGAATCACTTGCTTCTCCTAAAACTTAATGTTATCCAAGAATATCTAAAATTGTAAATATTATTACGACTCCAGTAGGGTTGAAGAGAAAGTGTCTGTGGACTGTAAATATTCGCATGACAGAACCGCATTTAACTGAAAAGATAGACCTATAAAATTACAGTAGACGGAGGGGTCGGAATTGAATTAATAAAGCGGAAAAATGAAATCAAACCGCTTGTTTAACAGCCTCGTAGCGTCGTTACTCCCGCTAATTCCTTTCACTTCCTCCCTTATCGTTCTGCAGCCTATGCATTCTCAGCCTACCTCTCCCTCACTCTCTCACTCTCTCACTCTCTAGCACGCTCTTTCTCTCTTTACCAAGGCAAAAGCGCTCGCTCCATGGAAAACTAATTATGATCCCGATGAGCCGCGAGTAGGTACGAGAGGCGCGCACCTAACCCAACTAAGCCTCTTCGCTATCTTCGAAGAAGCTCCTAACGAGGCGCCAGCGAGAGTGAGACAACTAGCTGAGCGTAAGTGAGCGAGAGAGAGAGAGAGAGAGAGAGAGAGAGAGAGAGAGAGAAAGAGAGAGAGAGCATGCTATGTCTTGGCCAAGTGAAGTGGCGCGAAGTGGCGAAGCTGCGGAAAGGGTTGAGGCTGAACACGAGAGATAGAGAGTGCGAGAGTAGGAGCTAGATAGAAAGTATTGGGTGTGAGGGAGGGGAGGGGGAGGCAAGGGAAGCTCGTCCCAACCTAACGGACAAGCGGAACGTCGGTGGTGACTTGGAGCAAGGCAGCAAACTTTGCGTCATCCTGACGCCAAGTAGTTTCGGTTTCAACATACACATCTCGGCTCTCTCGAACCACCTTCTTCTTCTGTATTGCCCGCCTCCTCCTCGGCTGCTTTTCTTCCTCACACATACTCGAACTGTTACTGCTGCTGCATCCCTCCTAAACGTATTGGCGCTCTTCGGAGCCTCTTTCAATTTACGCCGGTGGTTCTGATTGCGATTTCGCATCAGTGTGGCCGAACTCTCGAGAAGCCAGAAAGAGAGCAAAGGGAAGAGTGAGATGAGAGTGAGAGGAGAGAGAGAGAGAGAGAGAGAGAGAGAGAGAGAAAGAGAGAAAGAAGAGCAGAGTGTGCTCGCACCCAGTCGAGCGAAAGTTCTCCTTTTATCCCGAGCTATAGCCCACATCGTGTTCTCCTTTTTCTTCGCGCAAAGTATCGACTCGCTGCTGCCACTGGCGCCCCTTCTCCACACGTACTCCGCGGCCCCCCACACGTATATTTATCCACCACGTGCTCACATCCACCCACTAGCTTTCAGTCAACCACAAGAGAGCCCCGGAAGAAAGTCTTTTGCGGGCCGGATTCTAAGCTGAATAGCTTGCTAGCGCAGGAAATTCGATGCGAGTACTTTTTGAGAAATTGAAATTTTTTTTCTTACCGGAATAATCCGCGCAGAAATGAAGAGCGGCGCGATTGTATGCCGCCGCTGCACTGCACTGCGAAATCTCGAATCTGGAGCAGTGAGCGATTCGCCGAATAAATAGAGAAAGGGAAAGAGTGAGAGAGAGAGAGAGAGAGAGAGAGCGCTAGAGGGGCAAGTATTTACTTTTAATTTACTCAAATCCAAGATAAGACGGGCAGATAATGGAAAAAAGCGAGAGCGGGAGGGAAAGTCGGACTGGAAGCAAAAATCCCAAAGTGAAGGAGCTTTGTGTCGAGAGCGAGAGAGATAGAGAGAGAGAGAGAGAAAGAGCTTTTTCCCCCGGAATCAGCAATGCTATGAAACAGCGACAATTCGTTGCCATCGCTTTGCAAACTACGACGGCTCGCTTCGGTGGCCCTTTTTGCTGTTGTGCCTTTGGAAAAGGATAACAAGCGCTTTACCCTCTCTCTCTCTCTCTCTCATACTTTCTTTGTCAGGCTCGCCGCCGCCGCCACCACCACCACCACCACCACCGGCATCGCCACCGACTGAATAAAAGTAGGCCAGCGTGCGAGAAGGTGCAGGGAAGCTCGGGCGAGAGGAACGGGAGCTACCAGAGTCAGGATTACAGCGGAGCGGAGCTGGTTTGTTGTTTCAGCGACTTCGCCTCGTCACTCGACGTGCCAACGCGTCAATAAAGCCACCAGCTCTCCTACCAGCTCTTTCATCCCTTTTTTTTTTTCATCGCGCTTTTTATGATAATGCGGTTTCGAAGCACGCGCTTGTTATTTCGTGTTTCCACGTTTCTTCTGGCTATTACCGCAAACTTCGCGATATTGCCCGGGAGACTTTACATTTCGCTTTTATTTTCGAGCTTGATGGAATCGTTTTTCTTGTTATTTCCTTTTATCGATCAAAGATGTGAAATGCAGCTTTGCTGCAGGAGTGAAATGTTATAAAAAGTTAAAAATTAAAATAACTTATATGTATTAAATTTAGTTTCCCACTTCATTGTATTACGAAAGTTTTAAAGTGGTGCGCCCAGAAGTGAACGCACTTATAAAAGCCTACGTTGAAGAAGCTACTATTATGTCTCGTTGCGCTTAATTTAATTCTCGATATTGTTATAAAATGGCAATAGGAGAGGCGACCGTGCACAGAGAATAGCGGAGCATCCTCTCATTAAAGTCCTAAATGTCAACACGCTAACTCCTTAGAACATGTCTCGGGTTGCCTTATCTCAATCCACAAACTCTCTTGCATATCCTTGCTTCATTCCTTCTCTCTCTCTCTCTCTCTCTCTCTCTCTCTCAATTCCTCGGCAGCTCTCGCACTTGTAGTTCTACGAACGCGCTCATACGTTATTCGAGGCTGATGCATGCATTATTCAGGCCGAGTATATCCATTCATTATTCATGTCATGATCAATGGATGTCAACAGACGCGCACCTCGCTCGCGCGATCTGTATCTGAGCACGTCGGCTATATAGGCGACGGAAAGTGAGAAACACACGCGTCTCCTCCTCGCGCCATCGCCCCGTCATGCCACAAGGACCGTCTACGCGGGAAAAAGAGAGATGCCGCAGCAGCGCGTCAGCCAGCCAGATAAAGAGATAGTGGAGGACCGAGTGCATCGCTGCAGAGACGAAAAAGAAGTGAGCGCAACAAATCGCGGAGACGCGTGAAATGTGAAATAGCCGTTGGGATGTGCAGTTGTCGATTGCCCCTTGGATGCGCTTCGTCGCCTACTTGCTGCGCGTCATCCGGTCTCTCGAGGTCCTCGTCAGTCATAACGAACTAAATATAACATTTAATTAAGGTCAAAAAGTGCACGGTTGCTGTGACTACCGGCAAATTGTTTGATTAAATAACTTTTGTTCGTGTAGGTGATTTATGCATTGCCCAACTTTACAAATGCTCTGTCGAGATCCACGAGAACTAATTTAACTAACGAGGTGACCAAGGGTGAGGGTTTTCTTCGAACTTCCAGAGATTACATTTTCCACAAAATAACGAGACCCACCCATTCGTATTGATTTTATGCATTGAACTATATTTATATGCTCCGCAAAAGAAAATATACAGATGTAGCCAAAAGATAAATGAATGGGTTTGAAACCAGGGTACATTCAGATACAGTTTGGCACGCGCGAGTCTCATCATTTTGTACAAAAAGTAGTTTTTCGCAGTTTTAATGAAATGATTCAGTAACT
This sequence comes from Megastigmus dorsalis, assembly GCA_900490025.1. NCBI lineage: Eukaryota > Metazoa > Arthropoda > Insecta > Hymenoptera > Megastigmidae > Megastigmus > Megastigmus dorsalis. The sequence goes on along the minus strand of UELU01137807.1, from coordinate 19,684 downwards.
GAAACAATTCTAACTCTTTACTGAGATTAGGTCGTTGTAGCTTCTCTTTTGCTACGCAATCATAGTTCTAGAAATTTTGATGAATAGAGAAGTCAACTTTAGCGTATGCGTATTCTCGTCTTTTTCTCGGAGCAGAAGCTTAAAACTAGAGTTCCGATTTCCCGGTCATTGAGGGAAATTTGGTCGGAGAAGTGGCTTTGCACATGCACTACACGCGCAATACGTACGACTGGTGTTGCTCTTGCGACCCGTATCAAACGTGAAATATGCGAGTTTGTAGCGAAGTTTGGGTGTAATTTGCAAGCCTTTCCCCGCCGAGCCGCGCCGGTTGACTTGTTCTTGATCCTTTGAGAAGTGGATTTGTCGAAGGCGTCGTTGTTGCTGCTAGTGCTCCCATGCTGGCCTCGGCTCTGTCTGACTTTCTCTCTCTCTCTCTCTCTCTCTCTCTGTCTCGGAAATCCACTTTGTAGAACAACCGAATCTTCCAAAAATAGGCTGCATGAAAACGTCCGAGTAAGTCTATGCGAACTACTTTGCTCGATGCTACAGCTAAGCTAGTTTCTAGAGCTTATGAGTTTTGAACCGCCACAAATGATTATTCCTAATGTGCTCTCGAGTTTATAGCAAACCAGTACACGAATTTGATCATTCCGCTATATGATCATCCATTTACTTACACGTAGTTAGACGCGTACTACGCGTTACCACGACTACCGAGATAATAAGCATTGCATAATGTGAAAATGAAATGTAAAAAGTGTTGTGGTTTAATCTAGGCAGGTACTTGGGAAGTCCCTGCACTGAATCATGTCTCTCTGTGAACAACGTTTATTTATTCAGTTTCTTTTTATACTTTCATTGCACATAACATTTTAAGCTGAGAAGAGAGAGGCAGTAGGGAAAAGTCTATTTCAAGGTAGGTAGCAAGTGCAGGAGCATAAAAGTAAACAATAAAAATCTAGGTCGACCGGAGAAGAATGGAATTTAATGTCTTGAATATCAACGCGTGCGCAAACGACACCGATGCATCGAACGGCCTTTTGTAGCTGAATAGAAAGCTCGGTCCCTCGCGAGAGAGAGAGAGAGAAATAGAGCTGGGGAGAAAGAGTAAAAAAAATCAGTTTCGCCTTATCGTCACTTCGATATCGTTCCGAGAGCTGTACGTGTCCGAACGAGAAGCCCGATCGGTATAGCGCGCTACCGTAGCAGTTGAAAACTCGAGTTTCTTTTCTTTTTTTTTTTTCCTCCTGGTGCAGCTGCCAAAAAGAGACTGCTGCACGCTCGTCCGCGAGCTCGCCACCGACTTTTCGCGCTCTCCTCTCCCGAACCCTCGTCCCTGCACGTATACATCTCGTACGTATATAGAAAGAAAGCGATAAAGATCAGAGGCGATTCTCGCGATCACGTTCTCCGGTAGGAAAAGAGACGACGGCTCTGGTAAGGCGCGGTGGTAAGGCTGCGGCGGCTGCGGCGGTGGGGGCAGCGTCCGGGGAATCTATCTTTCGCCGGATTCACGGCACGAACGTCTTTGATGGCGGTCGGAGTGATTCTTGTCCCGTCTCTCGCCTCCGCCACTCCTCCCTCCAGCTTCCCGCATAATCTCCTTCCGGGATCGCGCTCGCCTTACTCGCTCGCTCGCGCTCTTGCTGCTGCACTCTTCTAGTTTCCCTCGATGCACGCACGCTCTCACCCGCAGACCGATTTTGCACGGTCTAATTCCGATATCGGTGCTTGGCGATAGGATCGAGAGGTCGTAAGGCAGCTCTTAGGATGCGAGTGCCTCTCTCTCTCTCTCTCTCTCTCTCTCTCGTGCGCTAGCTTTCAACTTTTTTTCACTCGCCGCTGGACATTTTTCAAATTGAAATTTTCCTGCCGAGAGATGCGCGCGAGGAGAATTATTAGGTGAGCGGCGAGCGAGAGCTGGGAAAATTTAATTCCGCTCTCTCCCCTGATCTCCGGAGATCCGAGATAAGTTTATTGGTATTTTTAAAGAATGGGAGACTTGCACGTGGAGAAAATGAATTAATATCGGTGAAAGGAGTTTCGCTCGTTGGTCAAAAACTTTCTGAAAAATGCTCGTGAAAAACGAGTAGGAAAAAAGCGTCAAGCTGAAGGTAGCAATTAAACACCGGGGCCGACGTTGATTTGCGCAACAGAAGAGAGAGAGAAAAAAGCCCGGAGGAAAAATAATTTCGTAATGAAGTTAAACGCATGGCTCGTCAAACCGTTGCCTCTAAAAGGGAATTATTTCGGCGGCGCGGTAACGAAGAGCGGGTGAAACAACGGGAAACAGCGCGGAGGGAAAAAAGTATAGGAGCAGCAGCGGCGGCCCAGACGCGGTGTGTACAGGGAGAGAGGAAAAAAGAAGCGCCGGCCCGCCTCGTATACACAGTGCGTGACAACGCGTCACTCGCTCCCGTTGTATACTGCATTCAGTCTTCCTTGCGACAATGCTGTCGCTTGTGTATTCCTGTCTGCGACACAAAGCCCGGGCGCACATGTGGCCTCTGTTTGTCGAGCATTTAAGCCTCCGCCCTATGCGCAGCGGCTTTTCGCGCTGTAAATCGCTGCACCCGTGCAAAAACAAATAAATCCCCTAGTCCCTCTCTCTCTTTCTCTCTGTCTCTGTCTTTTTCTCTAGCTCTCTTGCTTTCTCCCTCTCTCCTCAACAGGGCTTTTATTGCGTGAAATTTTTCTTCTCTCCACATATCCACTTTACTTACGCAATCTTGCACCGGCGGCAATTACTCATTTTCCAGATTTGAGTGAATAATTCTGCACTTTCTCGGTGGCTGCTAGATACGATGTGCGCGAGAGATTACAGCTAGAATGGTTATATGGTGAAAAGTTATTATCCATATCTTTGGAAACCACACGTATGCCGAAGAACAAAGAAGAAATGTTTCCATAAATGAATTCATTGTTAAATGTTCAAATTTATTTATTATTATAGAAGAGAAGGGAAAGCAATTTTACTGAAAGTTTGAGTAATGGTTTCTGGTACCGAAAATGGCCAGTGGAGTAAAATATACAAATAAATCATGCTTGATCGAGTGTACCTTAAAATTGTTATTCCAACGTCTAATTTAGCATATTTTACGCAGATTTAATAACACAAATATTTCCGAAGATCGCGAGTCCGCCTTTTCAATTGGCAGGCAGATTGAAAATCAAACAGTCGGCTAAAACCTTATATTTATCCGGTGGAAGCTCGCGGTGCAAAAGAACACGGTATTTGTGCGTGAATCAGCAATTCATTTTTGATATTTCAGAGTGCAGAGCCAAAGAGCGAAAGAGCGAAAGAGAGAGGGAAAGATAGTACGTGAGTGTAGGTGGAAACAGAGCCGTAGCTGCTGCAGTAGAGCTTCAGAGAGAGAGATAGAGAGAGAGAGAGAGAGAGAGAGAGAAGCACTGAGAACGTGAAGTGTCTATTGAAAATCCATTAATTTAATCGCACATTGATTCTAACGGGAAGGCCGTCTGATTGTGTGCATTGTATAGGCGAGTGCACTCGCTCGCCCACTCCCGACTGAATTTATCGCATTCGATTGAGTGTACATCGCAGGCGTATACATATTTTTATAACTGAGAGAGATTAATCGGTATAAGCTCGCCGGCCAACGTGCTCGCATATGCCTCCTGTGTGTATTTCCATTTTATTGTTTTCTTCGTGAATATGCGCGCTCTGGTAAAATATTAATTAGATACGGAGCGACCGGACTCTCTCGCTCCTTTTTTTTTTGCAATAAAATCCACCGTGCGAACGCAATTTTTAGCCCGAATCAATCATCATTGTCATTATGTTCGTTAGTCCATTGAGAGCTGCTCGAAAATGTTTTTGCTCTTCGCCGCCGTTCCCGTTAAATAATGAACACTCTTTTTTTTTTTCATTTCATAAAAGCCACGCGCATTTCGAAAAAGGGGAATTTTATCCCGCTCTACATTTTCAACATCGAACGAGTTATGACAATTAAAAAGCGCATAATTTTAGTAATTGAAGCTTTACACCGGAGCGGAAAGTCCGAGGGCACGTTCATTGATGAACTGAGCCGGATTATTAAAATCTACTCGTATATATAACAAATTAATAATTAATTTTTGGAGCGATATTGAAATTAATCAGTATCGCATAATGTCAAAGTGTCTTTTTTCTTATAGCGACTAAAAACTATAGGATAAGTTTTTCCACGTCTGTTGTTTGCAGCCATCATGAGCGAAGGCTTAAGTTTTTCTCGTCCCTCGAACAATGCGCATATATCGGGACGGGGAACTGCGGAAGCACAACTAATGCCGGAGCATTCGCAGCAAAGATTCTAGCACCGATAGGGAAGCGGACGTCGGCTCTGGGCTGCATGGCTGATTCGGGTCTGGTCAGTGTGCAGGAGCTCGCGCGGTAGTGAGTCGAGTTGACAAATAGCGGCGCCACGGTAAATGCAAACTGATTGGAACCTTGGAAGACCAGCGGATGGCTGGGTTGCGCAGCTAGTCCTAAGCCCGCGCGATTAAGCCGAACGAGTTCCCCAGGCCGCATCGGAAGCAGCAGCAGCAGCAGCAGCAGAGCAGCAGCAGAGGAGTGGAGTGAGGCCAGCTTCCATTAGCGGGGCTCGCATCCTCTCCCTCCTCGCCGCCCAGCTTTCTAATCTGACCGCAGGCTATGCCTTCTAATATAGATAGGCTTGATTAATTCCCCCGACGCGGCCTGAGCGAGAGAGAGAGAGAGAGGGAGAGAGAGAGAGAGGCGCGCGTGCGCTAGTTGTATGTAACGCGCCTGAGAGCCGATTATGCGCATCTAGCAAACATGTTAATAACCGGCTTCGCGGCAACACTTGCACCGCTAATGCGTCTCTTTTGCATTAAACATGCTCTGCTATGCTGATGCTGTTGCTGGAAACCGGGAGCGGCCGCTCACCGTACCCACTCCTCTGCCGATGCCCCAAATCAGCGCCAAAGCGCAGCTTGGATTCGCGTGATTGTGCGTAAAGCCGGGGAGCTGCTTATTGAACAATTTGCACACAATTGAGCCGTGCCGATTGATATAAGCAGCTAAATTAAGCCATTGAAAAACGAGGTTGGCCGCTGTTCCGCGCTCGATTGAGTCTTCGGGAGGGCTTGGCACGCTACATTTCATTTACTGTGGGGCTAAGTGCTTTATGGGTGCGCGATTCGATGAAATAACAACTTCTCTCCCTCGCGAGACTGTAATTAATCAAGCGCAAGGAACTACGGGAGAGAGAGAGAGAGAGAGAGAGGAGCCCCTCAAAATACCAATATTTCATGGAAGTAGCTGGCAAAAATATTCCTTTCAGCGTGACGTGACGAACGATCGAGAGCAAAATAAAAAGGAAGCTGCTGCAGAGCTGGCGGCTGCAGCAGCGGTAGGGGCAGGATCAGGAGCAGCAGCAGCGGGAACCGAGGCGAGGAGCCGAAGAAACCGAGAGTTTGCACACGATATCCTTTCGGATTTGAGTTTCCACGTATTTCCGCGCTGGCAAGCACGCCCTACTATAAGAGATGTCTTTGCAAACAAAACCCCCGTGCATAGGCTCTCTCTCTCTCTCTCTATCTCTCTCGCTCGCTCCCTTGGTTCTACTATATATATCCAGTAAACGCGCACACAGAGAGAAAGCCGCGATTGAGTGATTGATACACTTGCCAAGCGAAGCTTACGTCCTGCAAGTTTTCTGAAGCCCGGCCAAGTGCAAGTTCACACACACACACCCATAGAGAGAGAGAGAGAGAGAGAGTAGGCACGCGTGAGAGAGCCGAGACCGAAAATTTTCGGCGCTCCAGCCAAATCGGAAATGACCCACCACCAGCCGTGCCGAATTCGAGACAACGAGCAAAGATATGTCGAGCCGACGCCATCACGACGCATCTTCTCTCTCCACTTTTTTTTTTTCTATCGCGCCTGACCTTCTCTATCTTCTTGTGTCGCTTGGTTAATTAGGCAAGGCTAATTGCTGGTGATTGAAGAGGCGAGGGCACGCGACCGCTTGTATATTTTTAAAGAGGGACTCACTGAGATCCGAATGTTATGGGAATTTGAAATACTCGCGTCTCAGTTAGTACGAAAAATAATTGAATTCAATTATAAAGCAGTTTATTTATTTCAATTAATTATTTTACTAAAATTTGAATTTCAAGAAAAAAAAAATGAGATTTAGTAATTTTTCTCTTTATTCCTTGATCGAGAATAAATTATCTGAAGGGAAACAAGAGTGCGAATGGTTCGGCAAAACTCAAAGTTTATAAGCTCATGGGCTCCATGTGCAAATGGCACTCGGTTAACGCAAGTGATCTCTTCTTTCGACCAAAGCAAGTCAATAAATGGTCAGACAGGGCGTGGGGCTGCAGAGAGATACATCACACTCGATTAGCCTAATGAAATCCCGGGCAAATAGGAAAGTGCACGGCAGTGGCGGGGTAATGAGGAGAGGAGGCTGGCCTCAGAATGTGCATGAAAATTAGTCTTTCGGGTAATGGAGGCTCGTTGTCTCGCGCGCGCAGCATAAAGGGAAGAGCCAACGCCAGATACAAGATTCGCGTGTTGATACGCGCACACATAGCCAACATAAACACACACGTGCAGAGGTGCGGGGCCCGACTGATAACGAAATTGCCGTAGTGCGCTTGGGAAACTTGGAGAATATTATGCAAACGGTGATGCGCCGGTGATAAAGCAAAGTTGTCGGACGTCCATCATTAAGTGTGAAGTTACCGAACTAATACTATTTCTCGGTGCGGTGCCGGGTATGACGAGGAGGAGGAGGAGGAGGAGGGGAAGCGGGAGGGGGAGGAAGAGCAACCAGCGGTCTTGGCGCGTCTCCTCCACCGATAGATTGATACCGAGGAAACCGAGTTAACCAACTTCACCGCTTTGACAGCATCTTGTACCGGTCGAGGCATAATGTCCGGGAAAAGCAAAGGAGAGGAGAGAGAGAGAGAGAGAGAGAGAGTATCGAGGCTGACATCATAGGTGTAATACACTATTGTTGCGGCTCCGTCGAGCTCCGCATCGTCTAATATGTCTGTCTTGTGTATGCATATACGCCGCACCTCGTCGACACGGTCATGCGCTTCGTCAATCATATTAAAGCAGCTTTTACGATTCTAATGATACCCGATATTTCAATATCATTGTTCGCACCATATCGTTTTACTATATAACTGATAAAATTTAAAACTCGTCGGTTAACCTATAAACCTCCCTTTTATTTACGCGGTACCATTATTCGAAACGCTAAAACAAAACGCGGACGCCACGGTTAAGGGAACCGATACCCTGGCTTCCTTCATTTTACCAAAACACTTATTCTTCAATTATTTATTGGTTTTATAGGCAGTTCGTCATATGGCTTCGTTAAATTCAATATATACTTCGGGATTTTTGCTAAGACTAAAAACAAAAGAACTGTATTAAAAGCTCGGATTCCACTACTTTGCAGTTATGTTATTATTTATTTATTAGCATTGAATCAAAAGCCTTTTCCAATTTTTATTTGTTGGTGCACGTCGAACTGACCCGGATAACATTTCTCCCATTCTTTCTCGCACCGAATCGCATTTATTAATATTCGAGGCGTATAGAGTGGGATCGCGACACAATATCGTAGCGCCAAAGTAAACGTGAACTTTTACCGCGGCGAGCGTATACAGAGCAGAGAGTAAAAAAAAATCATCATCAGCGAACGCGTATCCTTTTAAACAAATTGTTATTCGAGCATATATTGCCGGGGCGCGTTCCCGCGGTTCGAAAGGTTTATAATATACGTCGGGCGCACGTGACGCGGGATCAAAATTCCGTGAAAAATCTGCATTAGCCAACGGCCGAGGACGACGACACTGCGGACTCGCGCGCAACTGCGAATCCTACTGCAGATATTAAAAAAAGAAAAAGAAAAAAAAGAAATAAAAAAAAAAGAAGAAAAATAATCCGACCGTAATATATACGCAGCAGGGCGACTGCACGTGAGCACACATACGCGCATAGCTCGCACGGCGTATACAGGCGCACATATTTTTAATGGAGCACGCGGGAGAATCAATCAGCAGAGATGATGATGCGCACCGCAGAGATCATATTTGACAAGGCGATATTCAGCGGCGTGCGCTCATCATCCTCCTCCTCCTCCTCCTCCCCCTCTCTCTATACACACACACACACACACACATACACACACACAGACACGCAGGAATCTGCATACATCAGAGACAGACACACACGTGTAGGCGTATATATCTTTTACGTCGAGCCACGGTGCGGCTCGTTCATTCGTCAGAGATTTATGCGTGAAATTCGGTTGCAAATTCATGGAACGCGATGCCGGGGCTTGGCAAATAACGAGCTGCAGTCGAATCAAACAGCTCCCTCTCTCTTTCTCTCTCACTCTCTGTCTGTCTGTACATGTTTGTGCAAGGGGATGGGAGCAGCCGGTAATAAGCACAACTTAGGATCAAAACTAGACTGCCAGACATAGATTGACAAACTCGCATTTTTAATATATCCATAGAGTTCGGCTCCGAATCAGAGGGAATATCATTTTCGATGCTCTGAATCAGACAGCTAATCCTCTTTTAACATTAAAATGACGAATATACGGATATATTTTGTGAATCAGCATTGCTGGAAATTTCTAATCATTTTCAAAACGTGCCTCTCCTCGGGTACGGGAATCATCGAAAACTCACTTTATTTACCCAAGCCTTGAACCCAGCATGAAAAGGCACACGAGTACGAAATCGAGATGGAGAAACGCATCCGATGATTTTTCACGTGCTCCCGCATTAATGCGCCGAGTATATAAAGAGGAGGAGGACGAGGCGGGCATCGATAAACATTAGTCGGCGCGGAGTATGGGGTTCCAGCCGGTACGCCTAAACTCGGGAGTCGCGCCGTTGATTATCGAATTAATTCCGGGGGGAATATCGCGGGCCGCGATAAACACACAAACGATTGCGACGACGTTCGACTGGCTTTCGCCCGCCCGCGCACACACACACAGAGAGAGAGAGAGAGAGAGAGAGAGAGAGAGATCGGAGCGGCTTTCGGCGAGCGGCGGCGCGTATTCGCAGGCGAGCCGCGCCGCGCATAACATCGCCTATGAGTAAATCTACCGTTCATCCGATAATGCTAAATCACTCGGCTGGAATAAGCACCGGAGATTTAGAGTGATTCCCCTCTCTTTCTCTCTCCCTCCCTCGCGCACACAGTCTGCGCTCGATTCTAGTTTCTATTTTTACCCTTTTTTATATATATATACTTCCTTTCCCGTTGTTGCGTTTCGCCCTCTTCGCTTTTTTTTTGCGCGCGCTATATCTATAAAACTATATATACTCACAGCGCGAGAACTCGGCACGCGGTCCCATTTCGCTAACCGATGACGCGGAACAAAACTTGGCAGAATTTTTCATCACCTGGGGGATTCTATTTATTTAACTTTTTGCCTTTCGCCCTGCGGCTAAAATAAAGTTCCACCACTGTTTTCCCCGCGTCCAACTCTTAAACCCGAAATTATAGGAATTTCTTCGGGTAAACAGTCAGAGTCGTGCGCTATATATTTTATCGCTGAACTGGGTTCGATCGGAACGCAGGCTACACTTTCGCTTGAGAATGCTAGAAAAAGTTTCGAGAATAAAGTGGAGAAGGTATTAGGTATCGTAAATGAACGATTTGTACTGTATGCGCTACTTATTCCAAAATGTAGAGTAACCGTTACAGCTTTAAAAAACAGTCACTTCTACAAGAATTATAAATTTCCCTAATATCCTTCTTGTATTTGCATTCTAATGGAATCCCGGTGACTAACTAATTCCGAACTTTGAAAGTCCTTTTTCGCGAATTTTATTTCTTCGATATTTCGCTCCTTCCCCAAAGAACTGGGTTGCCCACCGAAAGTTGAGAAAACCAACGGGGGGGAAAAAAAAAAACTAACGCCGACAGCCGCAAAAACCATTAGACCAAAGTTTCAGCAGCAGCAGCAGCAGCAGCATCATTTCGTCGGGAATCTCTGCACGAACAACGCAGGACGCGCGGCTCTCGTGACCGAACACGGCGGGAAAAAAAAGGAGAGAGAGAAGAGCAGCGGCGGCGGCGGCAGCAGCAGCAGCAGCAACAACAGTCACGCCGCGACGCCGGAGACAAAAAAGACAGAGGACACGGGTGGGAAGGGGACGGGGGGACGGGGGTGGAGAGTTGAGCGCGTGCCCTCGCGTCGTTTATTACGGCCTTTAAATTAAATTCCAACTTTGGTACAAGCGAGGAGACGTACGAAGCTTTTCATTAAAACAGCAGCAACCAGCACAACGGGCATCGACCGGCCAAAATCTCATCCACCCCATACCGAATTTGCGGGTCTCCCCCGCTCGCGTTTTTATCCGCGCTCAGGCAGATCTGCAGGCGCGCAGTTCCTCGTGACCCAACAGCTCTCTCTCTCTCTCTCTCTGTCTCTGTCTCTTTTCCAGTCAAATTAAAAGAGAGAAACCGATTCCTCGTTTTTTGCCTCCTTCCTTTATGCTTCGCGCTCGCACTGTCCGCTCTCCTCTCCTCCTACTCAGCCTCCTCCCCTTCTCTCTGTTTATTCCCGACGTCGTAATTATTTCGGTTGATTTATCGAGGATTGGCGCTCGGTCACGCGCGGTTCTGGCAATCCCGCGGACTCTCTCTCTCTCTCTCTCTCTCTCTGTCCCCTCGCTATCAAATAAAATGAATGACACGGAGCTCCGAGTCGCGCTGGAGATATTTAGCGTTTTCCAATACGCGCGACGGTGGCTGGCTTTCTCTCGGTCTGCATGCCGTCGCGGCCAGCTCCGCTTTCGAGTTGCCAGTTATTACGATCCCGCGCCGTTGGCTTTTGTCCTTTCCCTCCCGCGTGCGTGCGCGGAAATTATTATATGGAGAGCGGACACCACTGCACGCGCCGGGCCTGGATTTTCCGCTCGCCCTTTTCTTCCTGCTGCTGCCCGCGCATTGTGAAGAGGATATACCCCCGCGCCGCCTATACTTTTCATCCGCTGGATTGGAAATTTATGTGCAACCGCTCCGCGCAGACTCGCCTGTACATATGAAATAGATGAAAAGAAGAGCTGCTGCTGCTGCTGCTGCTGCTGCTGCTGCTGGTCGCTAAATATAAATGAATACAAAGTGGAGGAGTACGGGACGCAATATATATATGTAGAGGAGGAGAGTAACGGTGAAAGGAGGGGAAATTGAGCGAGACAATTAATTCGGGTAGGCGAGTCTACGGTATTATTTGCTGCAGTTGTGCAGTAGCCAACGCGAACATTTTCGGAATAATTATGCGCATCTAGAGGTGGCAGAGAACTCGAGAGAGAGAGAGAGAGAGAGAGAGAAAGCGAAACGCGGCAATGAGTTACCGGGCGGAGACTATAACTCGCCCGGTGATATACGGCTGTATCTCGGTACCATTTGGCAGACGTAGATATATTATACGCATACCGCCGCGACGTAAATTTATTTATTCTATAATTATCGCGTACAATTGGTAATGCGTGCGTTGCCGTATTTACAAGCCGCGAGTGTGTGGCTGTGTGCAGCAGTAGAGAGACAGAGACACACACACAGAAAGAGAGAGAGTGTCAGAGAGTGGGGGAGGGGCCCGAGGATGAGCCAGGATTTTGAGAGCTGCGACGAGAAACCGTTAGAATTAATTTTGCTCGATCGAAAAGTGAATGTGCTCGCCGGTATACATCCTAGCTGCTGCTGCTGCTGCTGCTCTGCCACACGCTGCTGAGTAATTTATGCCGATACACCGGTAACTGCGAAATTTACTGCTACGCTTTTTCCAATTTTGCGCGAGACTCACAGGCGCTTGGCTGCTGCATTCCTTAATTTATTGGGCTTGAAAATTAAAGCTGTATCGCCCAGCTCCGTGACAGTGCTGGTCTCTAGGATATTTTTGGTTTATTTTAACAGA